>WHPZ01589944.1:0-13645 GCA_016617965.1 Macrosiphum rosae
CCCGTTTTTCCTTAATTTTTATGTTGTTTTTCCCGGCGCTTGTGAAAACTACTTGGAAATTTTTACTTTTGACCCCCCCAAAGTACCAACTAGATTCACTTTCCTAACAGAAAATCTACTGTTGAAGAAAATCCAAGCACTTTTACTGTCCTAAAACGTGATGACAGATACAAAAAAAAAATGATAAAAAAACATAAAAAAAAAAACACACATCATTGTAAAGTCAATACATTCATCGTTTCACTCAGAATCTAAAAAGTTATGTACCTACACACAGAAATAGAGCAAATAATAGAACAAAAGAACTTACCTAAACAGTACCTATATACTATATAGTTATTACATATTACCTATACGGCTATACATTCAAGGTAAAATATAATCTGCATAAATAATAACTATTTTAAGACTTCATGGGCTCATATCATTATTTATATAATATATTATGTATAGGTACCAAGTACGAGTACAGTACAACTATACAAATTCGATAAATTTATTATTTTTAACGGTTATAAGCACTTATTTACTGTTTTGTATGTTAAGTGTTAAAGTGTTAACGTCAAACCAATGTTAAATATTCGATTTAGAAATTTAGTGTGTTTGTTCAAATATGCAGTTATGGTAATTATCATAACCTTAGGCTTAATATATTAAATTTAACATGTTTTTTTTTAAATCAAATTTATTTTCATTATATTTTTCTGGTTTGCAGTTATTGTATACAAACGTATAACTAAGAGCCGAGAGAAAAACGATTTATGAAAGCGTCGTCAAAACATTGATATTATTATTATTATTATTGCAAAACAGAAAGAAAATTAAATAAACAAACATAAACCACATTATACACGACACGATACCTAACCTACGTATAATAGAGTGTGTTTATGTTATTATTTATTGAGCACAGTCGACACTCGACGCAGTAAAGAAAATGTAAGGTCTAGCAATGTGCACAAAAAACGTGGAATATTATAAACTTATATGTGGTAATATTTTACTTATTATAATAAATATATTATAAATGTATAAATTAAAATATTTTATCACGTTAACACTGGAAAGTGAACACTATAAACGTATAAATTTTTTGTTTACATAATTAACTAAAACCGTCACACTTTAAAGCATTAAACACTTAAGAACATTTCAAGTTAGTCATCTATGTAGTAGATTACTCGGTAATTGTCTACCAATTTATAATATTTATTATATGTATTGTACAAAAACTGCTCAAATTCCCTAAGCTAGTTGAATAGTCGTTTTAAGGGGCGTTTACTAAAAAACAGTCAAGTGGAAATTATCACATACCATTGATGATTGATCTACTTTCTGATGATATTACCGGATGCTATTTCGTATATTGATGTACGGAGGACCCTCAAGGTTATTCCAACAGTAGCGAAAGCGATAATCTACTTTTCTTTTTATTTACTAAAAACGTCGTTGTCTTGCGTCTCGTTTTCAAGTAAAATTAAAAGAAAGTCAAGAAAACATACTAAAACAATTATTCTCAAATTATAGCAAATTAATATCACAAGTCACAATTATTAGAAATCAATATAATTTCATTAGAATTTTACTAAACTGCAGAGTATTAAGGAAGCTAGTTAATAATAATTAAAACTAGGTATATATTTTCTGTCAAAATGAATAAAAATAAATCTGTTTTAAAATCTGAGTGTATAATCATTTAGTGGAAGCAGTAATTGTATATGATTAATAGACGTATCTACCCAAGTTTTTTATAACATATTAACATTTAAGTAGGTACCCATTGCATAAAAAAAATATGTACTTTATTTACAGCTGAATACAAATTTAATTCATATTAAATATTTTTTATAATGTCGTATACTACATTATCAATGAAGTCTGATGATAAAAAAGGTTGGTTATGTATAGATATGGTAATATGATTGAACACATATTTTTTCTAGAACGTTAGTCACTATTCAGTGCTCAATACACACATATAAATAATAATAATAATTTACAGTGTGATTAAATAATAAATATTATATTCTGTCATGTATCATACACAACATGTCAACAACGGACATTTTACTAAAAATGTAGTATAATAAATAAACATTTTTAATTTTATAGTATATTATTTTTTTTAGAAGAAGAAGAAGAAAATATACTATCTATATCTAAGACATAATGAGTATATGTGCTATAAGAGGGAAACAAATAAAACATGATTTACATAATTTGAGGAAAGAAGCCATAAAATGATGACACTTTCGAAATTGTATAGTATAAATATTAAACATTAAAACTAACACATCCGTGTTTAATAAACAAAGAAACCAAAGTTTCCGCGCCCAAGTGTCACACATCGTAACTATATTATATTTACCTAGTAGGTAACTATAGTAACTCTACGCTTAATGCTTAGACACGCATATATGTTAAAAGAAAGCTCAACATTTATTTCAACCCACACATCCTTGATCTTTGATTACACTAATTAGAACTCAAAAATTAATACGACCTCGGGCCCACATAAATTTACAAAATTATAAAATTTCTTAAGAATCGTCCACAAAACTACGCGTGGTAGACATGTTTACTGTTCAGATTCGTAAAAAAATTTAGTGGTGTTGAAGAAACGTCTTTGAAGTTGCAGGGTTAACTGTGTCGCAGGTTTCAACCCACCAGTCGCATTTTTGAGTGGAGTGATGAGTAGACGCCCCATATCAAGTTTCAAATACATCACTGCAGCCCACACGTTTAATTTTACTATGGATACCTAAAAGCGCGTGTATTTGCCACATAAGTATACGTATACCTATTACCTATACCATAATATTTTCAGATAAACTTGTTATTTACAAATTTACAATTTAGATCAATGGTTCCCAACTTAACGGACCACTTTTGAACATTTTCTACCACTATAGACCACTACCTACTTAATTTTAAACCTCTATACGACAGTACCTACCTCTTATAGTCTTATATCTAATTTGTTGAATAATAACTATGTACCTATTGTATACCTATAGGATCAAAAAATAAAATTTGGCGTTGTGTGGACTACCAATGAGGTGAGTCCATACGGTCCATCAGTTATGTATTTAATATTTATGTGATAATATAATTGTGGATTTAGTACATTATAATATTATTATGTATGCAGTACCGTACTGCGTCGATCATTTTCGAACACGTATAATAATATAATAATATTTGAGCGCGGGTACATGATACATTTTTTATACGGTCATACGGATTGTTATTATCAACCTATGCGCTGGAATGACATTTTGTTTTCGAAAGGAAAAGTTAACCTAACCTATGACGATACTTGCGAAAGTGACGCGTTCCACAGTGAAACAAGAGGACGACAAACGAAGGTGATCATTATAACTTAGGTATAACGTAGCTCGGAGCGCCGATAAGAAATCGGTTCGGACGACAGAAGACAGTGTTAAACAGTATTAAGAAATTAGTACATAATATACATTATACAGGATTGATCGCCAAGCATCCTCATTCCCAATTTTAGATTCAGAGCGGATCGACAAATGTATTTTGTTCTTTTAATAATACATTTTTTGAAGTTCTGATTTTTGGAATTTTTAAACATAGGTAGATACTAAGATATTTTCATTTACATAGATGTTTTATACCATTTTAGGCAAGGGTTCTCAACATGTTTAGGTCTATGTCCCTTTTCGTATCATTGTAAATTATGTCACGCCCCTACCCCTTACGGGTAATTGGTCAAAAAGTTCGGTATGAAAAAAGTTGGACAAAAAGTCCGGATTCATTTTTTGATTGCCGGACATTTTACTGTCGGACAAAAAGTCCAAAAATACAAAATTGTCTATTAAAATTTTTTTTTATATTTTATTACATATTATTTCTGCGATTACCGACACAATGTCACAATATACAATATTATATAGGAGAAACCCGGGGGAGATGTAAAATGGGATAGTCCTGCAATCATACAATCATACGACTTCTTTTCTGGGATTTTTATTATACTTACCTACAGAAATCTTACAAAATAAAAATTGAACATTTTATAATTTAATAATAATAATTTGATATACAATAGGTACTTTTCCCCAAGAAATGATTGTCGATGTCAATACAATAATAATAGTTTTAAAAAAAGTTATACTATTTAAAAAATCTAGTCTGCAATAATAATTTATTCTACATTCCGTTTTCTTAAGCAATGACCAATCCTATTTAAAAATTCTGGTATTGTTAACTCGTTATTAACAAACTTCTTACATAAATATTGTAATTTTACCTTTTTTTCTGATCCATGTTTTTTTTTCTTACGGGTTCCATATCATGTAATGCTATTTTAGCTTTATCCACCCCCACTTCCTCACGAAATTTATTAATCAACTTCCAACTATGCCCGATTAGATGCTCAAATCTATTGTTCCACCTTCCACAAATATTATTTATACGGTGTCTGGAGTGCAATGTTCCATGTTTCAGGGGGGTACAATGGTTTAATCCGTCTGAATTTTGAAACCCCGACTTTTCTATAAGTTCCATTAACATACGTGCCATCAAAATAATCAATTATATCCGTATTATCGGGTGCACAAATTGATTTTAAATACTTCATGCCTTCAATCACTTTTTGTACTGGCAAAAAAGCTAAGCCATCGATCATACTACAATAATCCGGACTTTTAGTCCAACTTTTTTCATTCCGGACTTTTCGTCCGGGATTCCCCTCACGGCCTCACCACTATAACACTATAAGATTTAAGTATGTTTAATATAGGATAATATTATATAAAATATCAAATAGTCGTGATGAACATTTTGTCACGCCCACCCCCTTCTCCCAGAGTTGAGAACTTCGGATTTAAGGAGTGTTCTGAGATGATACAACATTTTGTTTTCAAATGAGAACCATCCTTCTTCTCTGTAAATTGATGATTTTCGAAAAAATCTTTATATAGGTCTCAGTAACTGAAATTCGAATGAGTAGTTCTTGAGTTATTAAAATATATACACTAAGGATAATACTATAGTACCTAAACAAGAGTCCTTAATAATAATTTCAAACAAATATGTGTACATTTAATATTGGATCTAATAGGTATTTATTATACTCGGACTA
This sequence comes from Macrosiphum rosae, assembly GCA_016617965.1. Taxonomy (NCBI): domain Eukaryota; kingdom Metazoa; phylum Arthropoda; class Insecta; order Hemiptera; family Aphididae; genus Macrosiphum; species Macrosiphum rosae. Next base: position 5,114 of record WHPZ01589944.1, read on the forward strand.
ATTTAACAAATTATATACAATTTTAATGGATTATTATATTAATTGTAATAAAATGTTCAAATCAAGCGACAAAGCCCAAATATATGTCTTCAAAAGTTCAAAACCCATTGTCACAAATCTATTATCCTCAGTACACAAAATTAAATTAATCAAAAACTACTCGTTTAAATTTTTATGTGGAATGTATCTACTTACATATCAAATTTTTCAAGAGTCATTTGATGAAAAAATAACTATTCTCGTTTTCAAAAAAAGAAGTTTGTATTGACACAACACACTTTTTAAAAGGCTTAAATACTATGTCAAATATTTGTACTTATTTGAAAATATGTCCCTTACTCCCTAAGTACCTATGAGTAAAAAATAAAAATTCAAAGAGTAGGATTTGAAAAAATCAATTTTTTAAAGGAAAAATGAAATGAGCATGCTCGATGCATTACCCTGTATATTAGTAATTTAGAAACTCGTTTCGGCTTTCATATCCCATCATTTCGAACAACCATTATAACTGTGCTCAAAGTATACAAAAATATTATTATGTCTTCTACGCTATTCTACATTAGATTATAATATTGTAAGATTTTTATAATATGAGCGGTTAGGTTCCGGAAGCCGTATACGAGCATACCGCCGAACGATCGAGCGTGCGTACGACGCCCAAGTGCTATTTTTATACAGAACGGATGACCTATGAGTGCGCGGATTGTTTGTGTGTGTGTGTGTGCGTATGTGTGTATATATAGTTACCTATATATTATATACGTATACACACACTTTTACTTTAACAGCTCCGACCTGAACGCACATACCACTGTTCTGGCCGGGGATGTTAAAAATCGCGGTTCTTTTTACCTTCGTCATTGTTCAGAAAAAACGCAGGTTTAAACTACCAACCTGTGTAATAACTAATAGGTATACTATTTACGTATGCAATTATGGCTATAATATAATATAACGACACCTGTTTTTGTGGTAAAACGAGTTTTTAAAACACTAAACCACGTTTTTATCACGCGCAACTGGTGCACCATTGGACAAAATAGACGAATATATTAAACACAGATAACTTGGTAGTGGAGATGTCGATTGAGTTCGCGTTACATAATAAGTAGTGAGCATTTGATGAATTTACCGTGACTATAATAATATAGTAGGTATATATAGGTCCATACGAGTATACGACCAGTGTTCGGATTGCAAGAGCCAAGAGTTCTGCAGCTATATACCGACAGATAGTAATATAACATCTACAATTCTAAAAGACTTGTGTAAACCTATGTCAAGTTTTTTTTGTTTTAATTTGAAGTTTATTTATTGCCGGATCACCCGGATCATAGGATGTATACAGCAATTTTGATACGAATGTGATAAGCGTGGATTCGTTTAAGCGAGCTTATTATAGAACTGTCTGGGACGTTTAGCCGGCGTATTTCGATAAATTGTTTTTAGGTGACTCAAATAAATAATAAATAAAATCAAAAGTAGATAGCAAAAATGATTCCATATTATAATACGTAGGCAACGGTGTTGTATTGCTGGTGGGAGGGTATACGGCACAAGCTCATTCTTTAGTTTTTTTAGCGTATTTATTAAGTATATCTATTAGAATTTTCAATTACCTACTTAGAACAAAATATTCAATAATTATTTGCAATTTTAAACTCTGAGACGGGACACAATAATTATTTAAGTATAATTAGATATCAAATTATATAAAAAAATATTTTGAAAACCAAAGACTTAAATGCCAACAAAAATACCTGATATTTTATATCTAAGTAATCTAAATGCATATAAAGTGCAAATGGCACAAATTTTTTTTGGGAGGGACTAAAGCTGGACACCTCTTAGTATTAACTTTTGAATTAGGGGGGACTTGGCAGAAATTTGGGGGACTAAGTCTTCCCAAGAAACCTCCCCTTATTTTAACCAATAATAATAATATGATGTATAATAGGGTGTATATGTTTATGTGTATGAGTGACGACTGTAACTATTTTATATATTTATATCATATTATACTTAGGGTATATAAGGTATAGTCTAAATAATAATAATGTGTGCAAATTTGTAAGTACCTACCTACATTTTTTATCATCAAATAATTTAAGTTTGTGTGTAAAATGTGATTTGTAACTTACAATTATTGTCAAGTTTTTTTTTTTTTTAAATACTACATGACTGTCATATTTTCTTGCCTTCTTAAGTACAAACTACCCACTCGTACTTAATTTGTATAATAATCATTTAGAGCGAAGCGAAAACATTTTTATAGATAAAACATTATCTATAAGATCATATTATCATATTATCTATAAGATCATATTATCATATTATTATATATTATCATAATAATTAATAACTAATAAGTTACTAGCGAGTAAAGTACGATGCAGCTCGCTAAGGCATGCTCAGATGCCTAGATCTCATCTCAAGGATCGTCGAGACGATCGACGGCAAGAGTATCGCGGGTGCGTTGACAAACAAGATGGTTGCGTCGAAAGATTTGTCGCGATGATGTATAATATGTAACGGTAGAGTTATTACTTGTTTACATCGAGTTTTAGATTTTAATGATGCCGCAACAAAATATGGTAAACAGCGCATGCAGCACTCTTTTTAACTACGGACAAATAAAGCGCCGAAAATAATATAATTGCTTGAATTATTATTACACTACACGTGCGTCTCATCACCGAGGACAATGCGCATAATATTTGTACGCCATTACGGCTTCTAATAGTACGCTTTGAGCCACATAATACAAAGAAACCTTAAAACGTAACAACGAATCCCTAAATGATTTAAAACAATATTTTTAAAATTGAATTAAGTTCCTTATTTTGAAGTGAATAAATGAGTAAGTGCTCGGATGTTCGATTTATTGTTGGTATTATTGATTTTTAGTATTTTAGTAATATTAATATATATATTATAATAATATGCGTCAATACCTATAGATATAGAATCATAATACTATTTAATAACTTAACAGCTTCAAATGTTACTTAATATAATACTTAGAATTAATATTTGTTTTTTATTATAATTTAATATTATACTAGGTAGGTACTTATTTTATTTTATTATATCATATAGGTAGAGTGAAGAGTGTTGGTTTTAGACAAAAGTATACAAACGATTCGAATCAGAATAAAATATAAAAAAATTATGAATAATTATGAATTGTATACAATATTTATATTAGAATATGAATGTTCCAAAATATTTCAGTGATTAAAAAAATTAGATTAAATTACAATTTATACACAATATCACTATAGTTGTGTACAAAAAGAAAATCCATCAAAAAACTTCTTTATATAATTTATTATTAAATATAAAAATGATTCTATAAACGTACTATGAACCAATGGCCACGTTGCTGATGTATTTAAGAACAGTAAAAAAAAAATCAAAATTCTATACATAGAATAATACATAATACATAATATTGTATTTTTCTATACTTAAACATTTTCTTACGAAACAAGTATAAAACTTTTTGATATTTAGATTGTTTTATTTAAAAAAAAAAAAGTTGAAGGTAGACTGTGGTGTCGTAGTATAATAATTAAACACATTATTTAAACTCCCTACGTTGACATCGGACTGAGGCCGAAACGAATAACTCTGTCGAAGGTCTTCCTCACTTTTTGTTCGCTCATTATTACTAGACAACGTACGCGGTACCCTAATGATATTCATGAGCAAATGATAATGGACATAGAGGCGAAAATAAATGTGTTGATTATTTTTTATTATTATTACTATTATTCTCACGCCAGTCGACGAAAAAGAATATTCTTGTTCTATTCACTATTGTTCTTTTCAAGACTTGATGGGTTCCGGAAACCCTATTATTTTTTCACCGGAGTTGTTTTTTGTATCGTATAATACAGGGTACACCCGCTGCAGATGTCTTTGGATGGAAGTTATTTTCATGTACGAGAAACGCAACAGACGGTAACCACGGTATATTATAATAGTATATTAAAATAAAGTGTATAATGATAATTATTATATCCGTGGTAATAGTCCTATACAGTATACAGTAGGTATACACGCAACTGTATTTTAACCATAGACATAATATATTATGTCTATGATTTTAACCTAGGCTAATGTCATACGATTTTATTTACGACTAGTTTGCCTTGGATAAAAAAATGATTTCATTATTATTTGTATATTAACGTATTATTAATTTCAGTATCAAAGACAAGACCGTATAATGTTTATTTGATGATTGATGTACACAGGAATTAGGTACTTTGCTGTAACTTTAAATCTTAATACAGTCAATGTAGATTTCCTTTTCACAATATTATTAAATACGTACAGTATATAGGCATATAGCATTATATAATATATTATTAAGTATTAACGATGATTATCCACCACAATAATGTCTACAGACGCCAATAGCTATATAGAAAAGTTAAATGCCATATAGGTTGGTATAATTATTAATTGAATCAAAAACAACTAGCACAGGTACTTTCGATGTACATAAATAATATTATATTAAATACATAATATTTATGTTCGATTTCCTTCAGCCACAAGTATAAAAACACGGGCTATGTGGCATATCTATAAGTACCTATACGGCTATACATCATATTACATATTATTTAAAAATGCACCTTAAAATAATACCACAAAACGTACTCCAATTAAGAAATCGGTTTCAGATCGTTGTGTCTATTTAATTAACTTATAAATTATAATAGTTTCACATATCATGCAAAATCGTGTACCACAGTGACGACATCTATACAAGATTATATTATATTATAACCCTATATGGGCAGATATAACACGTGGACATATGTTTTTTTATAAACCATGCGCTATGTGCAGTACTGCATATAGGTACAAATGTACAATTATATAATTTAAAACCTGTATTTTAATAAATTATGTTAATTTATGTACCTAATACCTATGTAGAAAATCCGAAATGATCGCCAATAACGAAGTATAATGATGTGTAATTCGTAAATTGCGATACTATGCCACGACGGTACCTAATGTCAATATATATAATATAGCATATACCTACATGGTATATTGAATATTCAGTGGTATATGGCCAAGTTCATTATTATATATAGTTGGCTCATTTTTTTAAAAAATTTTTCGTAATATTCCAAATAAGGTTATTACGGAAAGAAAAATTGGAAAATTTAAGAAAAACTCAAAGGTAATTTTTTAATGGGATTTTTCTATAAATTGTTTTTGTTTGTGCATTTTCGTCAAGTTATGTTACAGGGCCTAAAATTGTGTGCAGTAGCTAATATTAAATGTGCAGTAGCAAATTTTAAAGTGTGCAGTACTTATTTTTGGCTTTTTAAAATTTTTATTTGATTTATATTCAATATTTTTTATTATTTTTTTTTTTTCGTTTATTATAAGAATAACGCCAACCAGCTATTTATATTGATTATTGAAAATTACTAATTAGCATATTGTATTCGTTTGAAATCCTTAACACTAAAAATAATACCGACTACACCATTCTGGGTGGCTTATATATTATATAGTATATAGTATATATTAACCCAAGCTATTTCGTTTTTAATTTCAAAATGTTTAGTCTTATAGGTATCAAGGACTTTTATATAGATTGTATTTATTATAACTTATTATTAATAAATAGCAAAAACAATAAATTATGCAATGAAGTTATATGTGACATGACGTGCAATTATTTAAAAATATTTTGGTGTGGAATTAGGTGTACTGTAGCAAAATACCTTAATTTTAGGCTCTTTTATGTTAGGTAGGTACTTATTATAATACAGTAGAAACTTATATTATTTTCTATATTAACAGTTAATTATTACTTTTTTCTATTTTTTAAAAGTTTTGAACACCATTACACGCCGAATATTAAATAACGAATTAAACACAGTTTGAAATTCAAACTTTGAATAATGAAAGAGTCGGAATTTTTTACGGACAATGAAGTGCACGGGGTCAGCTAGTTAATAATACATAATAAATTATACATTCGCAAGAAGATGCAGGAAAACTATAAACGTCAAAACATTTTCTGCGGAGAATACAACTTATATAATATATACAAATATATAATGTATAACAACTAACAATAATGATAATAATGATATAATATATATTAATAATGATAAAAATATTATTGTTAAATAATAATTATGGGTTGAATCGTGGCGAGATGATGTCACACACGCGTAGTTGCGTCAACAATTGCGAAGAGACGATAATATAATGTATTATATTATAGCATGTTCGCATTATTTAAATGTCTCATAAACGCAGATCGACACGATGACAATTGACGACGATAGTATAATATTATATACTTTATAGGCAGGATAAATTATTATTATTTTCTGAAGAAAAATGTAGGCGGCCTACACAGAATAATATCCCGACGTCCCGACAGTATATAATATTATATACCTACTATAATACCTTGCTGGTCGTTTATCGCTTAACTAGAAAAATAAATAAAAACAAAAGAGCGACGAGAGTCCGGTGAAAGCGTATACCTTGATGGTCGGGAGGCGGCGTGGAGGTTATTCGAGTCTGTCATGAATATTATCATTCCCACAGGATGAAAGTTTCGTTAGCGTAATAATAATAACAGTTTATATTATAGACGAATACGATGACGATGTAATTTATTATATGGCGCAGATGAAAAAAAAATACACATAGTGAATCTTTTAAAGGTAAACATTTATTTCCTTGAATAACATTACCTAATGTTTATGGAAATATTATATTTTTACATAACTTGGAAGTTAGAAGTCATTACAAAACAAAATATTCTTTAACATAGTCATTTTTAAAATGACAGCTGTAGCAGTGCAGCACACATTTTCAATTTCATATTTCGAAGCAGAATATTTATCTGTGAATTGCAATAGGTACCTATGTATAGGTATCTTTATATAGAATAAAAAACAAAACTAATCCAAATAGCATAGTAATTATTTAATTTTACTATACAAAATAAATATGACAAAGCGAGTACCTACTAACAAAAAACTAATTTCACTCATATATGGAGCCAAAGTCATACTTGCATAATAAAGGTAGGAAACCGCTGACAAATATGCCAAAATAACGACTTTCAATATACACTTAAAATGTTGTATCAATAGTTACATATGAATACCAAAACGCTATAAAAACCAACATATAATATGATAAAAATGCCACAAATTTTGAAATGAGAAAAATATCATACTAAATCTAACCCAGAAATCTAGTATCTTCATACAACATACAGATGGGAAAGCTCAAACCTTAAGTGAAACTAAGAAATTCTTCTAAACAGGCAGCAAATAAACACCCAGGCAAACCCGTGGTACCTGCATATGCCTAAGGGTAACTGGGTGAGCCTGCACCCGTTCAAAACTGTTGTATCAGGGCATCAGGCTAACAATAAAAGACATACTGTCTATGCTGTCAATGTATTAAAAAAGTAAGATACTAAAAATAGTAAAAAAAAAATTTTAATATAAAAATGTTGTTTTGTAATTCAAATTATGTAAAAAAATATATATCTATCAACGTAATATAACAACGTAACTTTTCGATTTAATAAGTGTGACCTTTAAAAGATCCTGCACTTTGCGTGCACGAAATATGATAATATTATTCATATATATGTAATATATAAATATAAATATAAGTATCTATTTATCTTTTACCTTATATACACCGCGTGTATAAATAATATAACAATATATTGTATGTTGATCGGTATATAGAGGCAATGGTACATAATACAAAGCTTAGGTCATAAGCACCCCGTAGTAAGTTAAATTTTATTATTTTGTGCGTCTCTTTTTCCGGAAGCCGTGCGGGTGCGACTGCATATAATATATAGATTATAGGTGGTTAACCGTTAACAAATTTTAAACACTAACATGACACGGTATATTTTCTCTTCAACCATACAACGCATGCATTGATCCACATATATAGGTGCATCGTCACATCGAGGTTATGTGCAGCTGTGATAAGATCGCAGCATAGTGGCTCAATTGATTGCTATATAGATTAAGATCTATGGGTTCGAATTCGAATCATGCGTATCATTTGATTCTTGAAGTCTTGTCACCTTGATACATTCTATCCTAAATCTTCCACTAGGTCTTCGCTATCTTCTACTAGGCCCACTGACGGTGAGGGTAAAATCTTATTCGGTCAAACATATATAGGTATTAACCTAGTTATACTAGGCATGTATAGATATATATGTATACCTATAATGGCTAATTATAATAATTATATAATATAAATATAGTTTTATTGTTTTTTTTTATATATTTGTGTCTAGACGTCTAAAAAGGAAGTAACTAAACATTTTTATACTTCAAAATTTTTCAAGTAAATACCTAATGTAAAAATATAAATTATACAAATATAATTGCTACTTGTATATTAGGTATACTGCACAACGTATTAATACATTTCATTAAACGATGTATAAGTTATTATCTGTAAATAAATGTGACAGAAAATTTACCC
>WHPZ01589944.1:13655-85681 GCA_016617965.1 Macrosiphum rosae
ATCACTTCCACTAAATTAATATAACGCCCCCTCAACATTAAAAATACCCACAAGGAGGCGGTAGCGCCCACGTTGGGAGTCAATGGGATGCCACCTGTATGCATAAACAAATTCGTCGTCGATGCGCAGTAGCTCCCATTTAGCAAACACCAATAGCTAAACTACTAGCTATACTCCAATACCTATAGTGTATGTTGCAGTAAGTAGTAACTGAATACTGATCAATGGTGTATTTACCGAGGATTTTTAACAAAATTTTTAACGGTATTTGAGCATGTTAATATAAGGTCAAAAAAATCATTCAAATGGATTGTAAGGATTTTCATTTGAGCGATAGACATAATATTTTTAACAATAACACACGTTTCAAGTTAAAACGCTAGTTTTTTTTTTTGTTACATTTTAAAAACGGTCCAATAAAGTTCCTAAGACCTTCACGTTTGTACTTCCCCATGTCATACCTTAACACACACAACCTGAAATTCCACGCGCAATTTACTTTGTATTTACCAGATGTCAACACTCAACAAAAGCGTTGAACCAAAACCGTTAAAAATCTCGTTTTTTGAACCGTTTATGAAATTAAATGTAAATAAATCAGTCGCGCATAATAATGAGAACGCACATGTGTGCTTTTCGACAAAAACTAATTTTATTTTTTTATCGCGTCCGGTCGCGGTATATATTATGTACAAATTAAACGCGTCCGCTCGCGATCGTGTCGAGGACAACATTAATAATATTATTTATTATCATTATACGAGAGGCTTCCTCTGTAATATATAGACCGTTCCGAAATGAAACCGATTATAATGGACCGACGCGATGTAGTACTAACCTATTATAGGTATGCCTATAAGGCCATAACTATATTATTATTTCGGTGCGGAGGCGATGACATTTCAAATGTTTGCAGTTTTCGACATTATTATTATTATTATTATTATTCACACCAGTTTCCTCGACATTTTTAAATCCGATTGTTTCTCACAGATTTCTGAGAAACAAAGTTTTATCTATCATACTTATTTATTATATTATTTAAAACGCCGTCTACAGCTAAGAGCTCGTGAGCTTTAGCTTTATATAATAAATTATATAGGTGCCACTACAAGTGCATAATATGTGCACGGAACTTGTCTTCTCTCCTGCGATCAGACGTTCATGAGTCGTGACCTCTTAGGGTTCTATATAAAGTTTTTCGGGACAACGCCCTCTCTCGGCATTCAAGAATATTCACACATTATATTATACATTTAAATAGTAGGTACATTGTAATATTTAAACATCGTATAAGCCGATAAACGACGAACTCGTGTCTACTGTATAATGAAAAACAAATACTTTTCACGTCTTGTAGTTTGTATAATATACAATGGGTATATCATTATTTATTGCTGTCTAGTTAAGCCACCGGGGCACTAACTAATGGTTTTGCCGTTTATGTTCGAAATATAAATTTGATGATCGACGGAAAATGTTCGTTGCGAAATAAATTTGAATAATATTCAATGATCGTTAGAAAATCAACTTAAATAATAATTTTCATGAATCAAGATCCAAATATTGTCTTAATATTGTACGCGTGCACCTCGCATAAAAAAATGATAAAAATAAGCAGACAATAATTTATTATACAATTTAACAAAAAACACAGCATGAATTATTTTTATTTTATTTCGATGACTCTTAAAGCTCAATTATCGTATGAGTAAGACAATGCAATGCGTGTCGCTTATCGAGATCGTATTTTCAAAAATATGCAAAATACCGTAGATAAATGCATTTCTCCATATCTTTATTATAAAATCGTAAAAATAAGTATATCTCGGCTAAGGATCAAAATTTTTTTACAAACACAAAGAATTATGACTGCTTTCAAATCTTATGACACGACCCGTTCGCTTCAATGGCCCACCCAATTCCTGTATCTCACTTTTATAATTTTAAATCATCGAGTACAGATATTTTATGACCGGCAAAACTAAATGTAAACACATGTTTGCTTTTTAGCGTGTTTTGGCAAGGTTGGTAAACGAAATATACGTCAAGCATTGCCGGAGTGCGAATTTATGGCTACTATCCAAAGCACTATAATTGGTCAGCATCGATGCAAAAGGACCTTTTTACACGGGTGCGATATTTTCGGCAAAACAATGTACATAAAAACTACAATTTGCAGAGCGCGTACATAACAAAGCAGCTGAAAATACTGCACGCAGAAGTATAAAAGATTTCTAGCATGACTTCGCTTTTTGCGAGCTAATAAGACTGAGAAAAACTCGATCGTATTCAGTTAAACAATCTACTTTCAAAATGATCTCACTAACAATAGTAGGTAGCTATATATATACACACACACACATGTATTACATCATGAACACAATTAGGCATCAGACATAGCCAAATTAAAAAACAACTAAAATCTCAAAAAATAATGGACACTCATTTTGTTAAATTGTTAGACCAAAATATATTCTCAAATTAAATAATACTTTATTTGAAGATGCCTGTCTATACAGGGTATATAAAAAGTATAAACTACATATTATTGAAATTTCGTACAATACGTGTTCTGTATTAATGTTTACCATGATGTAAATATTAAATACAAATACATATAGATATTTGAATAAACAGTTAAATCATTATTTTTGTCAGTTTTTATTTTTTTTTTAAATATGTTTACTTTGGTTTATTAATATTATTACATTAATACTTTTTATTTTTTTAAGTGTTAAAAACACATTTCAGATATATTTACATCTTTTTTTTTACACATATTATGTGCGTGTTTAAAATAATATGGTAATTGATGTGGCAGATGGAAATTTACGTTACCATAATTTTCTGGTCAAAACAGTTAAGGTAATCCTAAAAATAAATTTCTTAAAACAGTTATTTTCCATTAAAAACAAGAAGGGACTACAATTAATGTATTCAGTTTTTATTTTATCTGAACTTATAGCCTATAAATTATAACCTATGTATTTATATAGATACTATTACTACATACTATAGGTGAATGTTTCTTTAATAATATATAATATTATGTGTATTACCACACACGACTTATACGACATACTGCGTCAACCTTAAAACGTATTTAAAACTAGGTACTATTAGTTCAAGATTTCGGTTACGATCTAAGTGAACTAAGACCTTACAGAAAAATACACTACGCATTTAATATTGTGTTGTTATAGTGGTAGAATGCAGTCAATATATTATTATATAGCAATAATTCACTGTACGAGTGATCGTTTTTAATAAATCGTGAATACAAAAATCTAATGGCATTATCATTTATCGGTATCTTCCACAGTATTGAAATCAAACACTCTATAGTAAGAGATACGAAGAGATATGAAATAAAAATGCAATTTGGCAGATAGGATCGATGATTAGAATGAAAGGGACGTAATAATGCTGGTGTTATACGGTTTATGTTTAAACACGTGCCAATAATCCCGTCATCACACGCTGGGCTAGCGCCCGGAAAAGTTCGAACAACCAGCTCACGAGCACGAAAAAAAAATATATAAAATAAAAAGATATTTTTAATTTTTTTTTTTCATCCAACAGGAAAAGAGGTCCAATTAGTTGGTATCTTCCTATATAACTAAACCGTTGTAGTAAACGACCTGTAAAACCGAACGTAGCATTCGGGAAGTAAAACGTTAAGTAAGACCGTGCCAAATCGGAATATAAGGGAGTTCTCTAATAATTTTTTATAAAGATTTTATATAGTGTCTAGATTAATTATAATAGTTTAAAAATACAATTTATGATATTATGAAATTTTGACCAGGAATCTTAATTCTTAGAAATTTATGAGTTATTATAATATTATAAATATAGTCGTTACTCAGAAAACACTTGAATATATTTTATAAAGTTTTGAAGTTTTAGTTTTTTAAACAATAGTTACGATGTACAATTTTACTTCAGTCTGCAATGTAGGTAGTATCATAATTTATAATAAGTCGGAGAAATGTATAGGTACATATAGTCAAGTATCCGAGTATGATCACGTTCTGGGTCGACATCGCACAGACATTTTTGAGAGAAGATACTCGATACGTATTTTACTAGGTACCTACTAAAAACTTGCTGCACAATATAGTGTTGGTAAAACAGGGAGGGGGCGTTGTGAAGGGGATAAATCCCTCCATGACTTTTTTTTCAATGTTTAAGATCTGATAACCATAAATTTTATTTTTATTTTTTAATAATAAAATAGTGCATGTTAAAAAATTTGCCAAATCAACACCTTAACAAAATCATTTGACCACCACTGGCCCAATATATTTTATATTAACGCACGAATGTAAAACAGAATAAAATATTAAATAAAAAAAATAGTTAGCAAATTCAATACCTACCTAATCAGCCGTACCCGCCGCCTATATTCTCAATTCTAGTACACTTAAATGGTTCGTTGGTCAATTGTAACGTAGCTGACAAAATAACATGTTTTTTGGTTATTGTCTACTAATCACTGTATCTACCATCTGTGTCACCCGGTTTCATTCGACCTGATATTCCGTATACCAACGTCCAACTAATTTCAACTGTACCTAAATACATTGTTATTAAATTATAATTCAATTATTGTTTTGTGCTCGATTTCACGGCATTGCCCATGTTCGAGAATAGGATTCTCGCTGTCCTCAAACCTCTTTGGCTTGAGTAAGATTCACCCCACATTAATTTTGGATCACCCATACTGTATTCACAAAATAATATTTTAGACATTTTAATTTTACAAGACGTAGCCCTGTTTTAAAAAATATATTATGTGCGTTTGAGCTTTTCTTTTAAACACACCATTGAGCTATTCGACTAATATGACTAATATGTATAAAGAAAATTCTTTAATACCATAAATAGATACCGCGTTTACTCAAAGGTTGATTATAGATAATTATTCATTTTAGTAAAACTTCATTAAAATGTACAACATTTTACATTTTAATGTACATAAATCACAAATATAATTAATGATTAAGTATTGTATATTTAAATAGAGTCTTAAAATACAACTGATCGTGTTGTCAAAACCTTAAACCGGTAACCTCGTGGTTAAAATATCTTACGTTTAAATATCATTTATGCTATGCAAATATGCAATGCGTTGTAAGGGTAGATTTCTTATATTTATTGTGCATTTATTTTAAGATTTTCACAAAAAATTAAATTAATTGTGTATATATTTATTTTTTTATCTGTCTTCTGCGTGATAAAGATAAACCCGGTCGGCGAAATTTTGTTCCGCGTCACCATAACATAACTTTGAACATACGCCAAAATGTCTGACAGGTTAAAATTTCTTGTTTTGTAAACCTCTACTTAGTATTTTAACGAATAGCATCTAGTAAGTTAATGGTTATGTAAAATAGTTATCTGAAGATCCTATACTGGAATCAAAATCGAAACAAGACATTCTGTGAATTAAATCATTAAGAAAAATTAAATTAGTTAAAACACCGAAATTTGGACATTCTGAACTAAGTAATTATTATTTTAAACGTACCTAATTCAATTACAGTGGGTTGTAGGGTAGGTACCTAGTTACATAGGTACTACATCGTTTAGTTGGAACGTTTGTATATAGGTATCTTTACCCATATATGCGACATAGCTAGGCATAACTTATATTAAATTATTCAAATATAAAATGGTTAAAGCATATTATTCGGTTGAGGAAAACGAATAAAAATAATATAATTTTATTTTGGTGTAGATATATTATAATAAATATAACGAGGGATTTAATAGTCATAAGTCATAACAAATAATTAATGTTTGTATTTTTATTTATACATGTAGACATTTAGTGTGTTTAAAATTTCACTGGTCTCCTCTCCTGCGAAAAATTAATATTTTATCCCGACAATTTAAAGTTCTTTTATTTTTAAATTTTGGTATAAAAAGTAAATTAAAATAATAAGACACTAGTTTTTATCAAATATCACACAACGATGCATATTAATAAATTAGGTCTAAAATAATTTTGTTTTAAGATACTAATTAGTTTGGTATAATATATATTGTGTATTCATGATTATGAATTATGTATATTATAATTTTGGTTGGCAGATTTTTAGAAAAATTTGTTTTAACCTTCAATATACTCGCAATATATTCGCTGTACATTACTAACTATCATATTTTTTAAACGTCTTCTGCAATCATATAAAAATAGTAAACAATATAATATTATGTTCGTAAAAACGATTACATTTTCTATTGACCCTATTAATTTTGTTGCAATTTCGACAAGGTCATCCCGGACTACATTATCAATGTTCGCGAATATTTAATTTTGCCGTTTGTACGTTGTCTTTATTACATATGCATACTTTATTTTAGTTTACAAAAATGCGCAGAGTTTATTTTGGAAATTTTTATAATGAAGTGGGCGCTTGTCTGCAAAATTATTCTACTAAAAATAAAGCCAATAATGACCTTCAAATACATCTCGTGAGGCAATTTTTTAAGAGGCGCCTAGCAAGACTATAATATTATTATTTTGTGAATTTGTAACATACTGTTGACACTATACGACTACAATTACCGGGAACAAACATAATATCAAAGATATTTCGTGTAAAATCGATAATCCAAAATTATTTATAAGAAAACATTATTTATTATGAAAGATTACATTATAGTTTTAGTTAAACCTATTTAATAAATGTACATATTGTTTTCTTTTGATTTTTTGTTCGTAATCAATTGCAATTGTAATTTTTATAATATTGGACACGATTTTACATTCTGACCGGAGCGAGGAAGCTAGTGGTTTTAGTGTTTTACAATGGTGTTTATTTTTTTTTTTTATATCCTGTATACGAAATTTCTACCAGAAGGAGTGCTTCGATTTCAACATATAATTCCTTATAATTATGAAAATTGGATCAAGATGGTACTTTAGAGAGGTCATTTTTCGATTTGATCAACAGTTATTTAATGCCAAAGAAAAAAACCACCGAAAAACCGCTAATAATGGGATTTTAATTTTTAACGTTTTGTTTATCACCATAGAAACGAATAAAAAATATAAATATTATAATAATAATTCAACAGTCCGCTCAAAATCGTTTTTCTTATATAATGATATTATATCATTGAATTCAAGTTTAATACAATCCATTAAACAATGACCCACTTGTAACCTACTGTACAGCAGTGCGACATCCACTTACCCGTTTCTTTTTATAGAGTATTTATATTCATTAATTAATATCTATAGACTGATACAATAACAATAACAAACACGAATAATATTTACTGTAGGTATATATCACAAGGAGTGGGCGTATAGTCGGCAAAGTTATATAGCTCAACGTTTTTATATTAATATTTATCGTAAGAATACCATTACACATACAACATGTTTACATTGAAATTTGGGTCGTGTCTATGGGGTTTATTTTTAATCGGCCTCATTCGCTCATGGGGCTCACAAATCGTCAAGTGGAATTCGATTTTAATATACTGTGCTGGACTAGCGCTAATAACCTAGCACTTAAACACCACAATCAACCTAAACAGTTAAATCGATAAAATAAAAAACTTTATGTTGGAACTGCACTAATTTTATTTTTGTCGGTAGCATGGTACAAGCAATCTAAAGTATCTATTATCAGTTATGAGTTATGACATAATATTATACTGCAGAGGTTATCTACAACCTACCAAGTACTTATACACCTACTGTAGTCACTTATCCAGAGATATTCTTAAAAAAATCTATAATAGTAGAACAGAAGACTAAAACTATGGTTCTTTGAATCATTTATTATTATTATTATTATCATATATTATTTATGAATCATTTATATTTTACAATAATTTGACATATTGTCTTTAATTAATATAAAAAACCATTATATTTTAATTATTTTTTCAATTGTAATCTTAAAATTGGTACTTAAGTTATAATAGCTTATTTATAATATTATAATATAATATATATATATATAATAGCTTAATATATGTATAATACTTTTAATAGCTATTATTGATGTTTATAAATCAATGTTATTAGCTCCCTGCTCCAGCACATTGTTAATAATTCGCTTGTACTAGATATGTAAATTAATTTGTTCAGTAGGTAATAATATTATTTAAAAATAATAACAATATATTTTAATGTGATGTACTGATGCATAGGTACCGTATTATTATTAATATTTATGCTAATCGCTTTTCCAAAGTATAAGACATCGACATAATTCAATTATTTATTATAACGTACTTAAACAAAAAACATGAGAGCCATTTTATTACTAATATAAATATCATAAAATATCAATATTAGTTATTACCATAATTCATAATATTTTATGCGTGCATTGGGATTGCACACTTAACCAAATTACCCGTTACCGGTTAACCTATAACCTATATAATTTATAGTATTTGCTAAGCTACCCTAGGTATCTAACATACTAATATGGTATCTATAAGTTTAATCGAAAAATATTTAAAACAAAATTCCTATATTACACACTTTTTACAGTGTATACCTACTGTTTTTTGTAGCTATAATCCGTACCTAAATATAGCTGCGTTTATAGAAACGGTAAACAAAGACTATTGGCCTAAACAAAATAGTAGGAAACTTGCTGTTTTATAAACAATTATATTAATGTAATTATTAAACTTTATATATTTTATTCTTTACGCGAAAATAAAAATATAATCAACTGGTTTTATTAAAAATCTCATCCTTATAACTGCCGTTGAAGACCAGTGGAAAAATCTCCAGTTATAGACAATTCATTTGAAAAATTTAATATAAACATTTCACAATAGTCCATAGGTATGGGTAATCGTTTCAAAATCTAACCAGACTAATCCAATATATCCTGTAATTATGTTGTGTGGTCTCGTGCCGAAATCAAAGAGAAAAGAAAACCTAATAATGCATTTCCCTGTGTAATTTTACGATAAAAACGACGTGCTCTGCAGTAGCGAGCCTGCGAGTGGATTTCGACAATCCACCCTTCGCTCGTGTGTAAGTATAATTATTCATATTTATTATCTATATTATTTTAAGTCGAAACTGACCTTCCATTCGTGGTAGTATTCTTCTGTAACACCCATAATTCCGTTGGATTTCTATTGACCTGCTTAGTACAATTCAGTAGGTAGCGATCGGCCGATCGGCGTGTGGTACGTCAAAGATGACTGTAGAGAATAATAATGCAAAATATTGTACAAATATTATGTTTTCACGCGGTTTTCTTGATTTCGGGGGGAAAATGTCTCGAGGCTTTGAATAGCGTCGCACCGACTAACGGATTGAAAACGGCCGTATTACAGCATCTGCACCGAATCACCATGTTCCCCTCCATATCGGAAGACAGAAAGTCATAATTTATAATTAAAATAAGAATAAATACACAGCAGCGCGGCCGTATGTAATACTATAACGACCAACGGCTTATAAATGTTTCGGTCCGGTTATCGGGCCATACCGCTGTCAACCGGATAATTATAGAAGGTTGCCAAGAAGTGTTGTGCCGAAGAAAAAATAAAATAAAAGCATAATCTTATTAACGATGACGGACCGATGGAAATGATTAGCTTACAGACGTCATGTAGATAAAACAAGCACCACTCGACTCGTGTATGCAGAAAGAATAGCCGCCTCGGAAGCTTTGTTGGAGTGAAAACGACGGCGCTGTATTTTTATTGTGGGCGGCGGGCGTATAATAATAATAACATAATTTTATATGCGTATTCGGGACCCGGCAGTGACTGGATTTGAGGAAGAGCGAAATCTTTATAGTTACTACACACTATTATATATACCTACAATAAAGTTATAAAAATTTAATTATTGCTGTTTTAATACACTGCAGTAGACAGCAGAGTAAAGATTTATCACTTTGTCGTAAAAAAAAAACCGAGAACAATTTATATCCGTCGACTCCGGTCTCCGGGATCCAAGTGCCAGTGGGATATTCATATTGTTATATTGCATTTATGTGGATTTTAGATTTCGATCTGTTACAATATACTATTATCGCAATATCAGAAGTAACTAGTAGTTAGTTTAGTTATAGTATGGATTTTGGTTAATTTTATATTACATATTATATCCGACGGTTAAGAAAAATTCCGTGTACATTTTATAATAATTAATATTAATATATTATTATTTACTATAGTACCTAATAAAATGAAAGTATACTACCGACAAAATTTATTTACAATTAAAAGACATTATAAGACATTTAAAATTATTATTAGACATTAGTCTACAAATGTCTCAATGGCATCAATCATATTAATGATTTTAATAACCATATTAATGAGAGTCTGTTTGAATATTGTTTATTATTTTTTCGATATCATAAAAATATCAAATAAGATTATTTTTAAAATGATTACATGCATGATGCAATAATTTTATAGTTAATAGTAAGTTTACTCTAGAACATATAGTATATATATATATATATATATATTATATACTTTACTAATACTGTAGTGATACACTGATGCTACTATATGGCTATAGTCTATAAATATAGTTATATCCGGTTATATGTATTGAACAGAATATAACGCTAAGGCTATTTCAATAAAATTAATAGGAACCTATAACTTATAAGGAAAAGAGAGATTTTGATTTTTAGTTAGATTGTTGGAACATTTTTAAAATCAGAATTTTATGTAGCTGTTAAGTATGAATGTCAGGTATACTTACCTACCAGAATAAAAAGAAAATTTTAATTTTAATAATTCTTTTTGATTTAACAATAAAGAATAAGTTCAAATTATTGATTTATCAAAACTATATTATTATGTTAGTATATTCTAGTATTAAAATTTAATTGTATTTACTATTTAATATATTTTAATACTTCATAGCTATTTCATCACAAAATTTAATGAAGAAAAATAGTCTGGACACTTAATACATAATAATACCTATATTATAAATTCAAATGTTATAATATTACAAACATTAAACCAGAAAGACTGCAACGATGGACAGTAGTTTGGCACAAGCATAATAGTTTTTTGTTGTAGATTTCAACGATTATATGCGTTTACATAATTTCAAATTTGTGTAGCATATTATGTACGCATAATTTTGAGTGATGTTTATTTTACTAACAAAATTACAATTCATGCGCATTTAAATGTGTTTATGGCCACTAATAAATAATTATGTTCTACAAAATCAACAACTTTATTTACTTAATTTAATTTGTACATTAAATTCCGATATATAACGCAGTTCAAAGAGCATTTTATTCTTCTATAAGTTCATTAATTAAATAGGATAAAAAAAGGATTTACCAGAGAATCAACAATTAGGAAAATGTCAAAATTGAATGAACTCGATGAGCTACGATCCGACGTCATCTGCCCATTAGACCCGAGATTTCAAAACACCAATGTTACACGGTACTGCTTCACTCATTACGTCGACTACCACAGATGTATATATCTATTGGGAGAAGACGAAACTAGCTGTGATATTTTCAAAAATACTTATCGAAGAATGTGTCCAAATGCTTGGATAGACACTTGGGATAGAAGAAGAGAAAATGGTATTTTTCCAAGAGATTGCAAGACTGAACTCGATTGATACGAGCGAAACTTTTTTTGTATAGTAATTCAAATCTATAATAAATATATATAAAGACATATAAACTGTTTATAAAGTTTTTTTTTTGTAAATTAGTATGTAGGTACTTTAGGTACTTATATATAAAGGCATTTAAACACGGGATTAATTAAACAATTAATTAACTAACAGCTCAAAACTTAATAAAAGCCAGGAATTTGAACACATAAAAAAATATACAAGACAAAACAAATTTGATGGCATTTAGGTTATATATATATATAACAACTTTTATATATAATAGCCCTATAGCAATATTTCAATTATCTACGGAGAAAAAATTGAATACCCAATAGGCAATAGGTAACTAGTTTATTTAGTTATTAATTCATTAAACTCCTCATACTATTTTTTTTTTAATTGGATTAAGGGTTTGACGACTGAAGTCATTAGACTGTATTGTTGGTAAGGTTGGTATGGTTAAAACACGTGTATGTGTGTGCAAGGTTTTTGCGCACTACAAACCCATGTGGTCACCACCCATCTGAGAACTAGTGGAATAGTGGCAGCGGCCGATACTTACTCTCACACACATACACATTGCGTGACTGATAGCAGTATAGCAGCTAACGCGCCGAGCCAAGTCAGTAGCCACTCTCATACTATTATATATACCTAAAATCGAAATGCTTGTAAGGTAATGCTAGTAATAATTTTTCAAATACCATCAAAATAACAAATACTGAACTAGCTGGATTAACATTTTAATAAAAACCAGAATAGTAACTTAGAAAAATGCATTCAGTTATAGGTACATATGGTTATATAATATCAATATATTATCATTGTAAGTATATTATTCAAGAAACCATCCTAAAGTGACACATTCCAAACTACCACGAAAACGCTATGCATAACAGATAATTCATTCTTCTATAGATCTATACCAGAATACCACATTTATAAATTATAAATGTATAAGTATTAAGTACCTAATGATTATAGAACCAGCTGCGCAACTATGATTTATTTTGTAGAGGGTTGTTGGTATATTGTAAGTATATTATTCAAGAAACTATCCTAAAGTGACACAATCCAAACTACCACGAAAACGCTATGCATAACAGATAATTCATTCTTCTATAGCTCTATACCAGAATACCACATTTATAAATTATAAATGTATAAATATTGAGTACCTAATGATTATAGAACCAGCTGATTTATTTTGTAGAGGGTTGTTGGTATAATGAATATATTGAGTAGGTAGTTAAGTTAGTGGGCTGTGAGACACTGAGACTAGCCTGCGATGGATTGCGTACCCCATGAGGTGCGTACGTAAGTGTATAGTTATTAGTTATTACTTATTTCTAACTCTAAAGTTTAAAAGTTTTATTGAGTTGGTCGTTATTGCTTAGGTAATCCAACCAACGGCTGGTTGGATACAATGTGCCCTCTGGTAGTAATTTTTAATTTATAAGCGAATTTAACTTATAATAGCTTATAACATAGAAAACCTTAAGAAAACCTTTGAAAGAACACAAATAATGTTAATTTTGATTTCTGTAGTTAAAAATGCATACAATTTTTAATTTTAATATCTAAGGCTTAAAAATATAATACAAGATTCCTCAAAAGTTTTACGTTTTTTTACAAGAAATTAAAAAAAAGAGTTAAGCAAAAGCTTGCACATATACATTTTTATGATTGATTTAAGATCAATTTGATGACATTGGATATTCAGTATTGAGTATTCACACGTAAAAATAACGATTTATTCTCAATTGATTTTTGTTATTTTGTTGCAATTCTTAAAATATTTATATAAAAACTTGAAACATTCCACTATTATTTAAGAAGATTATGTCAGCGAACTATTATTTTTTTCCCCTTCTGTAGTCTGTGCCACGTGTCACAGAAAATTAGCGTTGTGTAGAACCAATCTTGTGTTGTTAGATTAAGTATTAGAGTGAATTTACCTATTATCCATCAATCCACATTTTTAATCTTAAAAACTTCCTAGTATATAATACATTAATATACACACATCAATTATTTGTTCAACTGGTATTTTTAAACTTACAAAGTTGTAACCAGTGGAGGGCTTTTTAGGGCTAATATAATACTTAAATAGCTAAGATAGTAACAAAATATATCAACATTTTAAAGATGTTTAATTATTTTCATAAACTCACTATGTTACAACTTACAACTGACTAGTATTAATTATATTTAAATGAATAAACGTATATTATACATAACTATTATACAGTGAATGGGGATATCTTGTAAGTAAAGATTTATTATGATATATTACATATTTCGTGTCCTTGTTCTAATTTAAAGTTGTAATATTTTTCAGACAAAATATATATAGCGTTGTATGACGATATTACACTTAGTGATTAAGTGATATCATTTATGTTTTAAACAGTTGAGTAAAATTAAACAATATCTAAACATATTTAACTGTAAGAAAGCGTCTAGTGTCTGTATTGTTTCAAAGTAGAACGGACACGTGATTTTTGAGTTTCATTATCAACATTATAAAATGTGTCAAAACGATAGAGAATTGCTCCTCATATGTTTTATACTTGCCTGGTCATCGGTCAGACACAATGAAAAAGTTAATATGGATAAATTTGCACATGCGGAAATTCATTTTATTATTCGAAATTAACCATTAAAAATTGGCAACGGGTCCTCTATATAAAAGTCCTCTAAATTAATTGGTCGTCCATTAGACCATTCAGGATTATAAAAATAACACGGTCTAAATTTAATTATAATTAGTTCAACGACATTAGGCGATGTTATCCGGGTTCTAAATATACAATTTATTGACTTCAGAGTATATTATAATATTATGATTTACGATATTGGACATTTTAAAAATAGTGTAATTTATGTAATTATGTGTGACGTCTATTCTTCAATAATAAAATATAGGTACTACATTGAAAATTTAAATGTTGGGATATTTTTCTTCTTAAAAATGTACAAACACACACACAATACATACAATACTTAACTATATTATATTATTATTCAATAAATGTTGGCTCTCATAGACCGTAATCTCGTTTATCACGTTTCTTTAAAATTTTATAACGGCATCCATATTTTAATAGCGGTTATATTATACAGTGTCGTTCAACTGGATAACAACGCGAGTAAGAGTAAATACTATTAAAATATCATATTAGGTAGTATATTGTATGCAAATTAGTAATATTCAGCAAACAATCACAATCGAAAAAAACCTAGATATCTAAATTTCAATATATGCATAACATAATAGGTATAAAGTATAGACTATAATTATAGGTGTGTCGAAATGTGAAATACGAATGGTTTTAATAACTTTACACCGAACTATCGCACGTCAATGTGGTTTCGACCCATTAACCACCATAACAGGTTTCACCTCTTTCAAGTACAATGCGTTTCTGTTTATTATTATTTATTATCTAACTGCTGTGTAACGATAAGTAATAATACATAGTACGTGTATTATTATAGGAACTCAGATTAAAATTTATACTTTTTAATACTTGACGTTTACTGTACACAATGCATCTAGGGTGGGCGTAGTATTTTGTGTTAAATTACAAACTAATGTACTATATACTTACTTTCCGTTCCAATGAACAGCCAATGTATATTATTACTAATTATTATAGTTATTACAAATTGTGGCAAAAAAAAAAAAATAATAATAATAATAATAATACTATTGATTGACATAATATTATATTATAGATATGGAGGGATTTGGTACGATTGTAAGATTTTTAATTTTAGGAATACGAATTATTTTTTAAAAGATTAAACACTTTTTATGTTTAATCATACCAACTCAATATATAAAGTTATATTAGGTATAAACCTAACCATTATAATAAATATGACGTGTATATTTAACATTAATTTACACAGCTAATTAAATTAAAAATAAGTGATTTAAAAAAAAATGTGACAATTAATTGAGCGTCATACCCCCGACATTTGTAATATCGTTTGGAACAATACTGTGACAAATGTGTTTTTCATTATAAAAAGGCGCGCGTGGGTACTGTGTACCTATCATTTTGCTGTGAGTGGGTTACTGTACCTAATGGATGTGTTAAATTTGAATTCAATGATATATCATTAGAAATTATCATTAACATCATTTTGTCTACGAAATCAATTCTGGGCGGAGGAGATTGTCTGTCAGCCTATACCAAGTATATTTATTGATATTGCTATTGTTAATGTAACTTATTTTACCATGGTATTACGGAAGGTTGATTAAAATTTTGTCGAAAACATTGCATTTATTTTACATTTTAAAAGAATATTTAATTATTATAGTACGTTAGTACTTATACTCCGCATTCATTAGCGTACGCCATTAAATTTTAACAGGTACAAAACTTTTATTGGTTCAATAATCGTAAAAACAATTTAATGTAGCGACTAGAGATTTTCTTATTTTACTATAATTCAAAAACGAATAACCTTAGATCTCTTAGGTACCTAGATACTTGAAATTTACACCACATGTTTATTTTATACATTTCTATACTTGATACATTTTTCAAATTGTATTGACATGTTTGAAGCGGCTTAAGGACATTTCCAGTTTTCAATTTTTTTTTTCTATAAATGTCAATAACATTTCATTTGTTGGGTCAAAAAGCGTGAAAATTTTATAAAAGCGGCTCCTAATATATATTGTTACTAAAGCAGTTGAAAAATATTAAAAATACAGTTACAAATTTTTTTTACAAACATTTAAATTTCGAATTTTGACAAAATTCAAAAATCATTTTGTAGTTAAGTTAATAAAATGTTCAAATTTTAGCTAAGGATTGAAAATTTAAAACAAGGTTCCACGTAAATAGGTTATAATATATAAATTACTTTATTTACAATAATATCATCAAATATACTTATAGTATAATATCATAAGCTGACTGATGTTGTTTTGTAGCAATGAATGTTTTACGAATAAAGTCGCGATTTTTAAGACATATTATAATTAAAGGAACGTTAAATAAATGGTAAATGGACATTTCCCCCCTGAGTTTTTTCGGTCTAGTAGGACATCCCCCCACCGATATATTTTTGATGAGCACATTTTCCCCCGTTTTTTTTTTTTAAATAAAAAATAAAATATGTACCTAACAATTTTTTTATTTTCATAAATATAATAGATTATAAATGTATATGTTTGATCAACTGAACTACTTGAAACAATAAAAAATAGAAAAATAAAATATAATTAATAATTAATAAAAATGGCTATAATTAAAATATACATCACTGAAAAAAAAACCCGGATCATATTAATAAAAACATAATATGTTAGTTTGACAATTATCTTGTTGCTATTCAGCCGACAAGATTTTCGTCAAACTATAATGTATATTAGATTATTGTTAATAAGATCATGGTCAAAATGCATTTTGTAAAAAAATTAAAACATTTGATTTTTGATTATTTTGTTATTTCTAAACACATATTTTTTAGCCTTTGCCCTTTGTTCATGTTTTTTTTTTTTTTTTTGTTAAACTATACCAGTAATTGGATATTTAACAATTTAGTTGCTTGTGAATTTGATTCAAGTATAGTGCAGTTGCTTAAAAATATACATCTATAATTTATCATATTTATGAAAATATTTGAAAATATTAGACAATAGGCATAAAAATAATTTCATATTAAATAATAATATAGGTAATATTATTATATAGTAAACTTTAAAAAAAAATTATAAAGATTTGATTTGAATTAAAAATTTGAAATTTATCTGAAAATGTGTATTTATATACCACAAGCTTGTAAAAAAAAATTCGATTTATTCCAACATAATCCAGCCGAGAAATTCAGTGTTCCCTAAATTGGTGAACACACGGTATACCTAATATTATATTTTGTGATAAATAATAATTAGAAACAAAATAATATGAAGACAATAGTCAATAAAATAATAAATATTATAATTATGTGACATTCAATGTGATAATTTGTCAAAAAAAAAAATAGTTAGTAAATAAGATATAATAATATGTACTAAGTTTTGTTAGAATAAATACTATTTATAATTATTAATTGTATATTTACCTGTTACCTCCCCTATTTTACGGGCTATATATTTTAATCGTATATATATTTACATATGAAGGCAACTGGTATATTTGGTTAAGGGCAACTGGTACATTTTACTCTAGGTAGTTTGGGGGGAATTGATATAAAAAAAGGTACTTTTGGGGGCAACTGGTACATGGCCTAGTAGTGTTCTACCTACATATTGGATCAACCCATGTGCAAACGGTTCAGTCCTTATATGTGGTACCACAATAAAAAAAAAAGGTTCTACATATTACCTATGGATTATGGTCATTTAAATAAAATGATTTTGTCGTGACCGTTTAATGATTGTGCATATTTTGCATTTATAAATAAAGAAATCTAGTCATTGTTTATGAATATATAATATGCCATTGTCAAATAAACTAATATCAGAAGTTCTAATAACTTTATATTCCAAATAATATATTTCTATTGGGTTTTGTAAAAATTAAAGAATTGGGCATCTTTTCATTTTAATGAATATTGTATGCTAAAAATATAGAATACTGATCATTGTAAATATGTTTTATAAGGGGTTATGTATAGGCAAATCGTTGTTCCATACGGCCGTGTGAATATGTAATGTTCTTACTCTTATGTAGTCAGTAGCGTATGCAGGATTTTAGTTCGGTTAGGGTTTTACCTGAGTAAATAATTTTCATTATTTTATTCTAAACAGTTTTTTTACAACAAATTATAGTTAGTCCCAAATGAAGTCTACATTTACAGTGTTAAACTTGGTCATCTATATTGCCTCTTTGGGCCGTAATAAACGTGGTAATAATCGATGAATGATTATCGACACCATCGATTATTGCAGACGTTTAGCAATGTTCTAAATCTGCCAAAAAAAAACTGAAACTATGATTATCGAAGTCTTTATCATATACAACAATATTTATTTTATAATAAATCTATGTAAAATGACAAACAATTGATCCGTGTATCAAAATTATGGTAAACAAGACTTTTTTGTAGAAAAGAGAAATTTCAGGGAGGGTCAGAAACTTAGATAGGACCCTACGCCACTGTATGTAGTTATAACTTATATAGTTATATGTAATAACTAACATACATTTGTGTATGGTGTTGATGTCGTAATACTATAGTAGGTATATGGTTTGGGTTTATCGGTGTATGTACGGGCGAAGCGTACTCTCATATAACCATTACGATTCATTCAATTATTACTAAATTCTAAAGGTACGTAAACATAGTAAATATTGTCATTGGAATGACGGAATAACAAAACAAAATATCTAGCGACAAGTTTGTTATATTTTAATTAATATTACTATATATAGGTACATTTGTGATATGTCGAAATAATATTGTAAGTATATTAGCAGTACAATACATTTTATTTTAAATTGTTGTAACTTGTAGGTACTTCCCAATCGGCAACCAGTTGTCCAGTTTACTATTAAAGAATTTTGTCTTTCGAAAATGAAGGCTTTATTAATTATTTATGAAATTTATTTTTACTTAATTCATCTAGAAGCTTTGTTCATTGACATTATGAATTTAGTGTATGAATTTAGTAGTCCAACGCCCGAGGTAAGTAATATTGGCACTATATATTTTTACCATACAATATAATTAGTTGATTGCGAGTTGTAAATATTAAGCTAACAATGAATGAGACCAAACAAAAATCTTTTAGAGTGAAAACTATACACTTGATTATTTAAGACAAGTGTAGAAAACTCTTATGTAAACCAAAATAAATATCAAATATTTTTAAGTGCACTATTTTTAGAAAGAATAAACATTGGAGTATAAAATGTGGAAACTTATTGTTCGTGGGTTAACCATCTCTATAAGATATTGTCATATTGAAGACATTTTCAACTAATTAGTATAATAATTAATAACATAAAATATTGAAAACGGAAGAATACCTGTTTGGGTAGGTAAGTACTTACATAACATTATAATAATATATTGATATGTAACGCATGGTATATATAGATATTATATACATTTGAGTTTATCATTTTTGCATAGCTTGTGTTATAATTATATGAACAATATGACCGAAACTAAGTTGTATAGACATGTCCCAACGTAAAATAGAGATCATATTTTAGGTCAACGAAATTATTATTATAAAAAATAAAAATTGTGTAAGCTATTTGAGTATAATAATAAACAGTGTGTCCCAGAACGCAGAAACTGTTATAGAACGCATCCCAGTCCAAATTCAATCAGTTTACCAAATGTTTTTTTAATTTTCAAAAATTAAAGCTCCTTTTGAATACTATGCCAATAGATGTTTTATTTGTGTAGATATACTTATAAATTTTCCTGAAAAAATGTAAGTATTCTTATTAATTTAACATGAGTTATGGCCTATATGGGCTGTGGGCACTGCAGCAAACGCCACTCTGGGCCACACTGTATATAATAACAAACACATCTGCCAAGCATACAAAAATTTAATCCCATGGTTTATTTAACATCAAATAAAACCTGGCTATTTTTAATAAAGTCATTGTGATCCGAGTAAATGGTAAACACCAAACAAGCGAAAGAAAATAATATCTAAGGCAATGTTTTTTACCAGTTTTTCGGCAAGTAGGTACCAATATATTCCCTAAAATATGTAGGTTCTTTCCACAAGTCACTAAAAGGAAAGTAGAAAAACAGCAAAAAATAAGAGATAAAACGAAAAAAATAAAAATAAAAAATTGAACTCAATATTATTATAAGCAACAGCTTACAGTGGATAATAATATGTATTTAAACCATTTGAGTATTTAATTTGATCATGTATGTACATATTTTATGGGTACAGTATACAGATACATATTAAACATCAATAGGTACATTACTATTTTTGATTTTTTATAATAATAAACATTATAATATAACTTTTAGATGTCAATCATTTTAACGATTTCATTATGTCCAGGGTCCATACACACACCTACAAGGCAAAACTAAACTTCCCAACACGGAAAAACTACTCACAAAACTTCGATAGAAGTATAAAATAACTTAAGATACCCATACATTAATTTTTGTCTCCGCGGTCTACAAACACATGACATAGCAAATTGTCGTTTACTAGTTTCAAGTGTGTTGTTAGTTTTGATACTAGAGTGAATTGACCTTTTATAAAACTTTTAGCCTTCAGATAAAACATTATCTGAGCTTAAGCGTTGCCGGTTTTTTGAAATTTTTATTTTTAAGCAAGATACCAAGCAAGGTATGTGAAATATCAAATATTAAAAATGCTCATGTCTCGCATGAAAATTAAAATATCAAAAAAAGCTAAAGCTTAAGCAAAGATAATGTTATATTATCTAAAAAATTGATAATAGGTCAAATTACTTTATTATCAAAACTAACAGCACGCTATTGAAACTATAGTGAACGCAAATTAGCTATGTAGTACGTGAGTAAGACGGAGACAACAAATTCATGGACAACATCCTCTTAAATAAGAAAAAAAAATTTTTTTTATATAATTAATTAAAACCAATATCATATAAGTATTATTTGTATTAATATAAATCATTTTAGTACTTCAATTTAAAACCGTGCAGGATTTATTACAATAATAACATGTATAATGTCATAGAGGAAAGTAAAAAAAACATTCTACTGATTCGAGATGGAACTTATGGATTCATCCAGTGCCGCTGATAAGTACAAAATTAAATGTATGGCAAGGATCTCCGACAACAACCCACCCCACCCCACAAAACCCACTAAGAAAATTTGAAACCTCTCACAAACAATTTGCCACCCACTTTTGTTTTATTTTTGATCAGATTTCTCTTCTTTTTTCAACCAATACGTATGTAATAATATTAAAATTATATTTAATTACCTGCAACGATAGTACAAAATACAAAAATATAAACAAAATGCAACCTTTTATATTATATTATGTTATGTATGCAATATTAATATTGTTATTACTCTCAATGGGCAATATTACTTAATAATTTGTGATCCTATTCCTATTAATTTTCATAATTGTGTTCTCCTATGGACCCATCCCCCAGCTAAATGTTTATATGTATGGCAGCTGTCATACATAAATATGGACTTCGGCGTCATTGGACTCATTAGTCATAATGTCCACATACGAGTTGTACCTATCCATAATATTTATGTGTTGACATGTTTGACACATTATACTATGATAATAGAAATATAGTATTCATAATTGAAGTTAAATTAAAGCTTTAATAAAAATATCCTTTCAAGCGCTTTAGATTCTAAAAAGATCGTGGATGGTACACGCTAATTTATGCGATCCTATCGGCGGTACTGGGTCAGCAAACGCTACAAATTTTCAATTTATTTTTGAAATTGTACAATTTGTTTATACGTCATATAGGTACCCGATATAATATTAGGTATATACGTATATTAATCTCAAAGAGTAAAGCCTGTAAAATATGTAGATAATGGATTGTTTAAAATGTATAAATGATATTACCTATACACATTTACCTATTAAATATATCAGTTTGATAATATGTATATTGTATTGAACTCAAAAAGCAAAAAATAACTAATGAAAAATTATTGATAATATTGGCTTCGGCATCCGTATGTATTTATTATTATTGCTATCAAAGGAAATAAACACACACGGGCCGGTAGGTAAATCGTACATATTATAATTTATATTTATAGGTGCTGTATAGAAATAGGATGTGTCGTCGTAGTCTATACATATAGAATTATATTATTATTAATTGTCGTCTACTCGTCTCCGCTTGTATTATAAATTATAAAATACGCGAAGGAAAAGAAAGATAATAGAGAATGTTCAGATGATATATCGTAGTTTTCGGCGTTGTGCGACAACTGACAAAACGAAAGCATATTTTGTATTTTTGTTAGCTCCGAGGGCCGGGGTGGCGTGTGGACCAAAGCGTACAATATGGTGGGGTAGGAAGGGAGTCACGTGACAAATCGCGAGCAAAGGATCGCACGGTAAACTACGACGACGTGTCACGCATTCCTTGGATCGGATAAACGCGCCCGCGAAGGCTTATTATAATATGTACCTACCTACTATTTACGTATATAATATTACTACATGCATATACACACAAAGAGCGCTTTTGTCAGATGCCAAGAATTATAATATTTCGTATGAGCTGGCCAAACGTTTTACTCACTGTCGCGAAGACGTTCAAACGCAATTAGTCTGTACGACATCGTAATAAATATATATAGGTAGGTATAGGTGCTAAATAGTTTATACTCTATAAAATATACCTACAATACTAGTGCTGCAGTTATATAATGAAATGAATTAATCGTTGAGACTAGCCAGAGCGAGATGACAATGCCTGTTGTGACTACTGACTTGTGGGTATCAGTGTTTCACTGTATCAGCTAGGTACGCAGTTTTTTTTTTTAATTCAGGTCAACCCGAAGAAATAGCGTGGCAGTAACACTATGGTGGTCTACTCCTCATCATCGGACCCCGTTCTTCATGAAGTCATCAGTCATCACCAAACTCACGATTACTATACTATTATCTCCCGCTGTGGAGCTATTCTCAAATTTACTATTCAAACGTCAGAAGTCGTTCAGCGATCAAAATCTCATTAATATCATGTCATATATTTATTTAAAGTAAATGTAATTCGGTCGGGTATAATAACAGAATTTGCAAATAAAATAACTTAGTAAACACAACTGGTTTACACTCAGAAAGTTGCTTAAAAACACGTTTAAAAAATACAAACATAGTGAAATATGAATTAATAAAATATCTGCGTGAATACATAAAATAAACATGCTAGAGTCGTTATTACTATTCAAATATAAAAAATGTTATTATAATTAATAACAATTATTTTGAAATAAAAATTTAAAATAATATTTTTGGAAAGTATTTTTAATTTATCCCTGATCTAGAGCCCGACAGCTACGGCCATTAGCTATTGTAGGGGACAGTTGCAACGGTTGGAAGGCAAGTAGGCAACACGTGTATGTGCAAGATTTTGCCACTATGGACCCGGGTTGTCACCATAGACCTATTAAGAATAGGTCTATGGTTGTCACCCATCCGTGAATTAGTAGCAGCGGCCATTGCTTACTCACAAATCTCAACCACCATTTTTGAAAAGTATATCTAATAAGAATCGACCTTTGTGGTCGAACCACATTACATTAATTCACTGTGGTTTCTTCTGGATAATGTGAATGAAGAATCTTAAGAATAAAATAATTTGGTTCAAGTTTTCACATAAAATGTTTATTACTTGTAAAAAGCACACTCCAATAGTTACATAATTTGGGCATTAATATATTATATCGATAGGTAGCTCTTTGGATATTAATCTGAATAATAAAAGATTTTCATAGACGAAAATGTTCTGATGGCTTCATTCTTTCCCACAATATACTTATCAACATTTGCAAAAATAAAATAAATATGTAAAAATTGTAAAAGAGGAGCCTTCAATATTTTGTTGGGTCCTCACATAATAAGACAAGTAGCCAGTAGGTACCTTAAATGTACGGAATATATTATAATCTAAAATATAATTATATAATAATCATATTAATATTAAAATATATAACGATTAACGTCTATTACTTAAATAATTGAATTGGTTTATTAATTATTAAATACTAAAATACTAAATCTAAATCGATAATTGGAGCCAATTATAGGTTTGCAAGTTTGTATTTAAGCAGTAGGGGACACAGTATTTTAGACCCCTGAATTTTTTCAGTAACAAGGAACAAGATATAAAATATGAGGCCCTGACCCCGGATAACTTTTAGATAACCAATTAAAATATGTTAGGAGATATACTCTAGTGGCATATTATCATCCGCATCACCCCTTGATCGTGTCACTAAATCAATATGCTTTTATGTCTAAACATTCAGAACTACGAAAATAAAATAAGTTGAACAAATTTTACTATTTAACGACGATGAAAAATATTCTAACATCTTCCTATCTAAAATTGTTTTAATGGTTATCAATAAAATTCATTTAAAGCATGTTAAAAAAAAAGGTGCTCTGCTGTACAGTAGGTTACAAGTGGGTCACTGTATAATGGATGGTATTAAATTTGAATTCAATGATATAATATCAATGTGTAAGAAAAACGATTCTGAGCATAGACGATATGTCATTCTAGGTATAAGACATATTATATACTCATCTATGGTATTACAAAAAAAAATACCTTTAATAGGTACCTATAATAAATTCCAAATTAATCATATCACAATATCCAATAGGTACTTATAACGCTATATACATCAAAAATAAACCCTGATACTATCTTAGATATATAATAGTGTACTTTAGAAGTTTCAAGTACTCACGAATAATATTATACAATCACAATTCACAACAAAATAACTAAAATAGTTATTCTAGGTTTTTTATAATGTAATTTCGTAGAAATTTGAACTTAAAATGACTATAAAAATAAACTGTGCTTCTGTATTTTTTAGATTTTTTAGTAACAGAGGTACTTACGAGGAATCTTGTTTTACATTTTCAATCCTTAGATATAAAAGTTAAACATTTTATAAATTTTTAACTACAAAATAATTATTCAATTTTAAATTTGATAAACTTTGTCCAAATTCGATCTTTAAATGCTTATAAAAAAAATTGTGCATATGTATTTTAAATATTTTTCAACTGATATTGTAAGAATATATCAGGAGCCTTGTATTCAATTTTTACACCTTTTTGATATTTTATAACTTTATTGATATTCATAGAAAAAAAAGGTGGGCAAGTGGGTGTCGCTTTGCTGTACAGTAGCCAGTAGGTTACGAGTGGGTCACTGTATAATGGATGATATTAAATTTGAATTCAACGATATAATATCATTGTACAAGAAAAACGATTCTGAGCGGAGACGGTATGTTAGTCTAGGTATAAGACATATTATATACAAATCTATGGTACTAAACCCAAATTTGACCTATAATAGGTACCTATAATAAATTCCAAATTAATCATATCACAATATCCATTAGATACTTATAACGCGTTATACATCAACAAAAACCGTGATACTATCATAGATATATAATAGTATACTTTTAAAGTTTCCAGTACCCACGAAAAATACTATTCAATCACAAACAAAATAACTAAAATAGTTATTCTAGGTTTTTTAATATGTAATTTCGTCCAAATTTGAATTTAAAATATCTGTAAAAAATAACTGTGTTCATATATTTTTTTAGATTTTTTGGTTACAGTATGAACTATTTATGAGAACCTTTGTTTTAAATTTACAATCCTTAGCTATAAAAACTGAACATTCTATAATTTATTCATTACAATGATTGATAATTTTCGAGATTTTGATAAATTTTGTCAAAATTCGATCTTTAAATGCTTATAAAAAAAAACTGTGCCTATGTATTTTTAATATTTTTCAACTGATATTGTAACAATATATCAGGAGCCTTGTATTAAAATTTTTTACACTTTTTGGCCTAACAGATAAAACTTTATTGATATTTATAGAAAAAAAAACTAAAAAAAATTGAAAGTTGTAAATGTCCGTAAACAGCTCAAAAAGAGTCAAAATATTTTGAAAATGTTATTAAGTATAAGAATTGATAAAATACACATTCAGTGAAATGTTCATGTATCTATAGTTATTCGTTTATAAATTACAAGAAAATAAGAAAATCGCTACATGAGAAATCGAGTGAATATCCAATGTTGTAAAAATTTGAATTTCAAAAGTTCATAAAAATTTAATTTGACTTTCTTATAGACATTATTTTTGATTAAGGTAGATAATCTTATAAGGAATCTTGTATTACATTTTAAAACCTTACATTTAAAAAGAAAAATTTTTATGAATTCTTACATCAAATTAATTTGCTAATTTTCGTGAATATTCCATTTTAATATTTTTCATCTGCCTTGGGAACAATATACTAGGAGCCTTCTATTAAATTTTCAAGCTTTTTTAACCAAAAAATAAATTTTATTGATAGTTTTAGAAAAAATTTAAAAAAAAATGGAAAATGAAAATGTTCCTACTCAATTCAAAACAAATCATAATATATTGAAAATTTCATCGTGTATAGAAAAATAAAAAAACACACATCATTGTAAAATCAATACATTCATCGTTCCACTCAGAATCTAAATCAAAATATGTTGTGGCATTCAAAAAAATGTATAATGTAGATTTAAAATGAATAGATCATTTTTCGTTTTCTTATCCGTTTGGTATTTGTTAATTGTTACTATACTCCAATCAAACCAGACGGCGACCAGTTTTCGTCGGCGGCGGTCAGACGCTGTCCGCACTACAGCGACGCGTCGGGCACTGCCATGGAACAAAGCCTCGCCCATTAGCACAACTCGGCTTCCTGGTCACGGTCTTATTTTGAATAGAGTATAGGTAATAGGTATATTTCAGGGACTAAGATATAATGGACTGGAAACGAGCAGCTTATCACGGTCACGAATTTATGTACAAGAAGCAAAGTGCGGGGGGTCGATATGTGTTCTTGAAGTTCACAGTGCCCTCTATATTTAACACTTACTAAGATATACAAATTGTGTAGTCAAATAAAACCACTGGTAGTGCTGAAAACTTCAAGAACAGTATTCTTATCAGCTAAGTGACATATTTTCGTTTCCGTCCCCCGATCCCCGCTGACCCTGTCGTTTCCAGTCCATTATATCTTAGTCCGTGGTATATTTATTATGTCGACATAATATCATCGATTTGTTAGCTAAAAGAGTCGTTAGTCAAGTGCTAGTATTCAACGTATAAGTATACTGAAGTAGGCACCTATAGGATATAACCTATTAAGATAAACAAAAACTCGTTTAAAGCGATTCATCTTACTACACCGTTACAAACCGTACAAATTATAATATATAGATACCAAGATTATAAATAACTATATAATAATATGAATTATGATATAATATTATTATATTTTAGTTAGGTATTCCTACTAATATATTTTTATTTTATTAGTATATTATACTATATCTATAAGTATTAGGTACATGAAAATGAGTACGATGTACAATTAAAGTTCACAATATAAATATTAAATTACTTGAAATTATTCAAACAAAATTAAAAGTAGGGTTATCTTCGACATCACTTGCTGTGGAGGCTTTTTGGCCATATAATTGATGTAAAGTAGAACATAAAAAGGAGCATTGGACATTATACGAACGCTGAGGTACCATACCTTAAAACACAGTAGTTATCAGTATCACTAATCAGTCATATAACGGCAGATGATGACTTAATTTTACCACTCAACAATCTTTCAAGAAACCTAATACTAAATACCCACATAATATAATACCTATATTATATTTTAATTTATCAGACGTATTAGGTAGGTATTTAGGATATAGATTATAGGTGCATATTATATTATAGTAGGTACCTAATTTAATGTATAGGCGTATAGTATAGTAGATATTTGGTTATTGAAATGTCAGTAAAATATTAAGCAGTGTTTACCAATGGTTTATGTAAAAAAAAAAACATATATAGGCACGCATCTCAATATACCACCAGATAAGCTGTAAGTATAGGTTGAACAGCTATATTAAATACAACGAATTAAACATTAGATAACGACCATCGCGTAGTTCCTTAAAATTAACAATTTATGTTATTAGAAAAGTATAGTTGATACTTGTTGATTTGGGAATTGAACACTTATTTTATTTGCATTCGTACCGAGGGCCAAAACCCTAAAGACTCGACCTGTTTAAAACGCTCAAAAGTCAAAATAATCACCTCAATTGGATGATAAATGATGTGACCACGCTATTATAGTACACTATGTCACTCACTATCTACCACACTATATTAGTAGGTATATACACATCCACAAAAATCAAATTGCTCAAATTGGGGATGAGAGCTAAGTTCTTTCATAAGGTATTTTTTTTTTTAATTTGAGAACACATATATTTTAAATTATTATTTTCATAATAACATGCCTATAGATACCTAACCTAAACTCTATAAGAGGACATCACAGCCGCTTGTGTTGTCTCCGTCTTACATGTATGCGACATAGACAAAACGTGTTTACGCAATCTGAGTAGAACTAGCTCAATTTTGGTGTTAGAAAAAAAAACACCCATCACAAAATTAAAAGATGACAATATATTGGGAGCAAGACGGTGAGTTTTTTTTTAAAAATTTTAACTTTGAAAAGTTAAAGGTCATTTAAAAATGTTAACATTTTTATTAATTTTAAACGGTATAATGAACGTTATATTGGGAATTCTTGCCCTCAGAAATATTGTCACAATTCAATTTTATAATGGGCGTTTTAACTCTAGAACCAAAATTGAGCGAGTTCTACTCAGACTGCATAAACACTATTTTTCTATGTCGTACGCGTGTGTTATACTGAGACAACAACAGTATCACATGCGGGTGTGACGTACTTTTAAAGAAAAAAAAAATCGAAAATGTCAAATGTCTACATAATATAGCTCAAAAAGCGTTAAAAATATTTCGACAAATACATCATGAACAGAAAATGTGAATAGTAATCTACTCTAAAAAGTATCTATGGTTATTAATTAGTTGAATTACATAAAAACAAGTAGGTACCGATCTGCAGCATAGTAGGTGTCTAGATGGGTAGCTGTAAGGGATGAGTTCAATTTGAATTCAATGATATAAAATCATTGTATACGAAAAACGTTTCTGTATGATTCTACATCAAAATACAAAATTGAATTTTTCAAAAACTAATTTTGAGTGAAAATTCCCGTTTTTCCTCAACTTTTTTTTTGTTTTTCCCGTTATGTTGGTACTGTGAATTTTTTACTTTTGACCCATCAAATTACCAAAACTCGATCAAATTTGCTACCAAAAACCACTCTCAGTTTAAAAAACAAAGCATTTTTACTGCCCTAAAAGGTGATGACAGACATACATGCAGAAAACAACTCTTTGTAAAATCAAATATATTAATCGCTTCACTCAGAAGTCAGAACCTAAAATATAAATT
This sequence comes from Macrosiphum rosae, assembly GCA_016617965.1. Classification (NCBI taxonomy): domain Eukaryota; kingdom Metazoa; phylum Arthropoda; class Insecta; order Hemiptera; family Aphididae; genus Macrosiphum; species Macrosiphum rosae. The sequence continues at coordinate 43,372 of WHPZ01589944.1, forward strand.
ATTGTATAGGTACATTTAATTAATTACAATTATTTTCAATGTGAATAAAATATATACTACTATAATTTATTACTATTGTTTAAATTTATTTATTTTAATCACTTATAAGACTTAGTAGGTAGTACTTAGTCGTTACTATTTACTGGAATAAGGACCTGTTATTACATTGCAATCATTAGTTTGATGATAAATTAGATTGGATTCAATCATTTCAAGAAACGCCAATAAAAGTTAGTAAGTATTTACAAAATCTCAGTCTCCCTTTTTTTATTTTTTAAATTCGAGCACTGTAATAATGGTTTAGGTAGGTATACCTACTACATTACTATAATATTATACTTCGTGTTCAATTTATTTTTTTTACTTGTATTTTAAACGGATTGTTGACCTTGAATGTTGAAAACATTTTTCATTCAATTTTCACTTCCTACTGTAGGTTTTTGTTTTTCATTGTGCGACATATAATTTATCAATGCTACATAGTTAATCTATTTAGTCTCGCAGAACAAAAATCAACCACACGTAGACATACAGTATATTATTATTGTTTTTAAAAGGAATAATACTATACAAAATGGTCTAATAGTTAATACTGAAGTCTGGAATTTGTAAAAATATTTTAAAGCAGACGGATACTATTATTATATTATATCTCTGTATGTCCCAATGGCCGATGTCGCCGAAAAAAGAATTATATTATATTACCTACCTAGATATTACCATATTATGATGTTCGAAAATAATAGTATTATAGTATAAGTAGGCAGTAGCCGAGGTAGAACGTTGATGTATATATTTATTTTGCTGGTTCAATTGAAAATTTCGGCAAACGTTATTAAAATCCGCGCACAAACATTGAAAATAAAGAAGTATAATTTATATATTTTTAATAATATTATTGTTATGCGACAATATAATAGGTAATGATTAAAAGCTATTTAGACAATCATTTACCTCTTGAATTTTGAAGCTCGTACGCCGCGTGATGGTACGGTGAATTTCATTTTCATAGATCTCTTCGACACTGCCCATTTTGATTCCGTTGAAAATGAACGGCGTTTGTACAGCGAAAATATGCAGTACAGCTAGGTACCGAAACGAAATATAGTTATACGGTGCCGGACCAATACGTTATTCTAATTTTTTAACACTCGCGCACGCTACGCTGCTGGTGCGATTATCTAAGTTGATTTATAAATTGAACAATGTTTTTTCCCGTGCTAAACGTCCTGATAGTTGGCCGATTCGATGGCGCATTGGGCAGCATGCGCGTAGTAAAAACTCCCAGTCCCTGTTTGATCTATATTTAGATCACTAGAAAAAAAATATAAACGTGCCTGGGTATAAAAATGAACACTCGACGTCTTCTTCCTTTTCTTTCACTGACGCCATTTATTTATTTGTTGTAATTCTTCAATATACATTAGCATCTTGTTTTTCCACCCAAGTTTGTCAAATGTTCAAGGTTAAGGTCGCTAATCACATACCACCTAATGCATACCCACATAATAATTATATTATGCTTTATTCATTTAACAAAATATTTATCATATTACAAGATTGATGTAACAATTTGTTTGTTTGTTTATTTATTCTTTTTTTTTTAAGTAAATAAATAATTATTATATTAATCTGCAGATTAGAGATAATTATTAACATATTAACAATCTCAACGCACACGTTTTCATTTTACATAGGCAGTTTATAAATATGTAACAGGCAAAGAGTTATATGTCTAGTAAAAGGATCTCTAAAATATATCATTAAAAATATAATAATATAAATAATTTTATAATAATAATAATAACCATTAAATGCGCTTTGAAATAGGTACTTTATGCTACATAAAGTTATGAAGAAGATTTGTTAGATACCCCAAACATAAAAATGTAAATATACATAATAATATGGTATTAACCATTAATATTTTTATGTTTATAGCTTATCAATTATCAAAATGAGCTAATATAAACGCCATAAGTACATAAAATAAGAATTTGAATGGGAATTTTATAATAAATCATACACACATAATTAGATATGGGGGTATATACCCAATTTAAGGGTTTTAAATAAATTATACTATAATTATTATAATGATTGAAAACAACATCGATCTTCATATTAATTTATGTTAGAACTTAAGAATACAAAATGTTTAGAAAATAATCGATTCAGTTTCATATTTGAAATGTTAAAATATATATAGGTATAAAAAAATCTTGAATTTTTCTTTAAAGGCCCTTTATGAAAATAATTTTTAAATGATTTATAGCCATGCTTTTTTCCAATAAAAATAATTTAAACCCCATGTACATATATATATAAATAGATATTATATTATATATGTATACATAAAAAAAAAATTAAATTAAATTATAAAAATAATATTATTATAACTTGTATCACAACTATACTTGACTAAATTAAAATATATAAGTAATAATTGGTCTATTCTCAATGTACTCTTCGTCTATGGAATTAATTGTTTCCATATAATATTAAAAATATTTTTCAACAGACAATAATATTATGATTATACACTTATACATAAATAAAAATTGATGTCGTTGGCTTAGGAATGTAGCTTTCGCATACATATATTATAAAAATAGCCTAAATTTTTTTTTTCATAAAAAGTTGTACGATGCGTTTGTGCAGTGATATAATATTTAGGTATGTATTACAGTTGGGGAAGTGAATTTTTATGATCTTGCAATTGAGACTGGAGTGTGGAGAGTTCAGACGGTCGGAAAACACCCTTTTCAGTTATTATTCCAGTTATCAGTCGAGCTGGTGTTACATCAAATGCTGGATTCCAACAAGTTACACCTGAAATCGATATATCAAGTTTAAAAAAATAAATAGATATTTAAACAACCTATGGAATACAAACTTAAGCAATATTAATATATTATAGCAACAGTGTTTTTTTTAGAAAAGGTTAGTCTTGTCAAATTGTTTAATATAAAAATTGTATAACTGTAAATGAATATGAATGTGAAAAATGCTTTATAAAAAATTCTTTCTATACGCCAATCTATTACTGGGGATAGAATTTTTAATATTAACTAATAATTAAGTATAGTTAGTTAAATATTTAACAATAACAAAAATTATATTGTAGATTTATAAACAAAAATAAAAATTTACACAATTAGGCACAATTGATTTTTTACTAAGATCAAAATACTGTGGGTTCAAGTTTAATACTGTAGTTGATTTCCAAACTATTTAATTTACATAGAAAAATATAATGTTGTAGCTTGGATTATTTTTTTCTTTACATTTTTAAACAGATATACATTTATTTTAATTTATATTATCTCATTGTAGAATGAAATTAATAATACTGCCTATACATTTGATCATGAACAAAGGAAGGTTGCCTATTGTTATAAAGAAGTGAACCTACATTAGTTTTAACTGCAATGAACACGACTGATACCGATAATAGTAATTTAGCACAGTAAACCTACTTGTTATTTTAATTAATTTGGATTATTTAGTCTAAACTATAAACATTTTAATACAAATATTAAAAATAATATTTAGGCAAAATAATCAAAATTTCTAATGCCAACGTCTGCCTGCTCCTTATGAAAATGTAAAATTTATAGTATTAGTATATAGAACATAAATTAAACAGAATATGAATAATTATTTAGATAATATTTAATTAGATAAACATTTTACCGAGCATTTTACTTAAAAGAAACTTAGTATATAGAAAATACAGTTAAGAATATTGCATAATAAGCTTCCAATCTTTTCTTTACACTACTATCTTATATTCTTTTCGAAGTAATTAAATATTTTATGTTCTAATATACTTTACATATAATTTGTTACATAACAGTGAATTATGCTTACTAAGTATTGGGTTGGTTTATAATCACCATCATTAATAATTAATTGCATTTCACATTGTGTCATTCAAATTGTAAATTTAAGTATTAACAAACAAAAATAATTTTGATACTACATTTTATTTAAGTCTACTAAAAACTAATATTCATTAGTTTATAAACACTAACATTTTTAAGAAACATTTAAATATGAAAAATAATAGGTAGGTACTATAATAAAACTCTGACCGTACAATAAAAAATAAGACTTTATTTTTATATAATGAAGAATTAAACTGTTTATTGAAAAACAAGAAAATTTATCTTTAATAGTACATCCATTTAAAAAAGAAATTGTGAAACAATATATTATTTAAGTTATTCTAAAAAAAAAATCATTCAATTTAAAATATAAAGTTGATCTTGGTTTAACTCAAAACTTTTTTTACTCAAAATTGTCAACATCTCTAACTTTTTTGGCGGGTCCCTTGAACTTGGGTTAACCAAGTCCGACTGTACTAATAAAATTTTTTTTAGAAATAATTTATGTATCTTAAATAATATACAAGAAAAATAATAAACATTTATAAATTAGCCTAGTGTTAGTTAATTAATTAACAATTAAAAAAAAAAAATTACCTGGAGAAGCTATTCTAATATTATTTATATGAGTCATTTCCACTTGAGGCCTTTCCTCAATCACTATATTATCACCAGTATTTACATTAAAATCAATTGAAGTTAGTGGAGCAGCTACATAAAATGGAACCTCATGGTGTTTGGCAACTACAGCAATCTGATAGAAAAAAAAACAAGTTATAACTTACATTATGAATATATATATATTATATATATTTCAAATGTCATTAAGTGTTTTAAAATTGAAAGAAAATTTGATACAATTTATTATGAGACACTACTGGCTTCCCGTCCCAATAGTTAAATAATGTACAAACAAAATAAAATAAGAGGTCTTTGTTAGTGGTGCCGGAGTGTTTAAAATATACTATGACATCGTACATCAATGGGTCCCCTATCATCCCCCCTTTTTTAATAAAAGAATTAGATGCAATCAAAGCACATACATATAACGTAAATTCTGGATCCACAGTGAGGTCCTCTGCAGTCTGCAGTACCTTATGGTTGGCCCTCCATCTAAAAAATCTGCTATGACATATGACATATGTCATAGAAAATTTAAGTGATCTACGTCACTGGTCCTCGTTGACAAGTTTCATGATACAGCTTAATGGCTTGTTTCTCAAAAAAATAGATGAATGGATAGGTATAAGAAATGGTATTCCAGGTGTTCTTGATTGGTACTTGAATTGATAATAGAAAAAAGGAATCAATGGAACCAGGGTTAGTTTTTGGAGGAATGCAATGTTGAGAGCATGTCAATGATCAACTAAGAATATTAAATTAGCCTTTTGGACTAAAGCAGGATATAATGCAGACAGGAGATATTTAATTTAAACTTTCACAAAAGATAAACATTTCTGTTGGACTTGTTCTAGTATACCAGCAGCTGTTTTAGGATCCCATTCATTGACAAATGTTCTAGTGTACAGCACAGTTAATTACTTGAGAGAATTATAAGGCTTGAATTCATAAAATCATTTTTTGGTATTTGAATATAATTAGTTCTAAACCAAGTGTATTTCCCAAAGATAAAATCTTCTCATTATCTTCCTACAGATGTAAGTACTCGTCAAAAAATTTAATTCTGGAGTAAAATTTCATGTTGTCTGGGAAACACAAGAACTTACAGCTTTGGAGAACAATGTAAACATTATTTATATATAGATAAAAGAGTGAATGTGATAGATGACCACCTATTAGTAAACCCAAGATTATTGAACTTAATGTTAAAATACTTGACCCATTGTGGCCAGTTCTCAAAAATCTAAACCAAGACCAATTCCCAAAGAAAGTAATATATCAATTAAAGCAGTGTGGTTTACGGAACAAAAGTTTTGAAAAATTGGGTAGTAAATATTAAACATAAATAATTAGATACAGTTTCAGATTATAATAATTTTTACATACTACATTGTAAAAGTAATTAAATGCACTAACTTGATACGTCCCAATTTTGTTAGCAGTATCTCCATTGGCTGCTACCCTATCGGCACCAACAACAACCGCATTAATCTGAGCAGTCTTCATTAAATAAGCAACAGTACTATCACAGACCAAGGTTGATGGTATTTTATCATGAACTAATTCATAGGCAGTTAATCTAGCACCTTGATTGTAAGGCCTTGTTTCCGTGAAATAACAATTTTCTATAAAAGTATACTAATGCTTAGATACATCTTGGTTTAATATGTTAACTTGTATTTGCATTAAAAAGTAAACGACTTATAAAAACAGTGGTATAAAATTTGAAAACTTGAAGCAAAAACAAATATTTATTCAAAAATTTTACCCAGTCTTGAAGCAGAGTGTAGACAACGTACAACACCTAATGCAGTACCAAAATATGCAGTAGCTAATGAACCAGTGTTGCAGTGCGTTAAAACACGAACTTGTTCACCATCCGTAACATTGTTTAAAATTGCCTTAGCTCCAAATTCTCCTATTGATCTATTATCTGATATATCTTTTTCTAACATTGCTTCTATAGCTGCTACAAACCTAAAAAATAAATCATGTAATGTACTAAACAAACATTGATAAGATAATTAATTATTATAAAAGCAATTCACCTAGCTTGCATTTCTTGTGCTGAAACTGATTCATCATTATCCAAAGAGTTTATATAAGATATTAAATGGTCTGCGGCCTGTTTCATATTTACAGCAGTTGGCCGAGCAGATATTAAATAATTTAGTTTACCCTCAACTTCTCGCCGAAGAGCCTTTTTTTTTTCAAACTCTTCCTTTGATATTTCTACAGCCAAACTTAAACAACCAACAATGGCAATAGCTGGAGCACCACGCACCTACAAATAACAATGCATAAATTAATAAAACTGTAATGATATGCAAAATGTATATGAAATTGTCAATTTAAACAGGTAAATACAATATTGGCAAATCATTAAGATTTTTCACTAATTAAAATAAGTAGGTACCTATATCATCAATCATATTATTTTTGATTATAATTAATATTGAATTATAATATCCATATGTAGGGATATATATATTACATTGTTTCACATACAAATATAAGTTGTACACAATTATAGTGTCTTAATTTTTAATAATATAATTATATGCGCAAATCTATAAGATAAAAAAGTTATTTTTATGAACATAATCATAAGTTGTAGTTAAAATTGCATAATCGCATTATATAGGTATATATTATCCATTTGAATTTTATGAGGCTAATAAAGTAACGACGGATACCTACAGTAACATGGATAGAAACTTTGGACATCTAATATAATATAAATCTTGATATACCATTGCACTAATTAAACTAATTATATATTATACCTATTTATGTACCTAACAATTTATATCTCTTACGTATATTATATATATTTTTTATCTTAAGTTATTTTATTTAGGTAGATAATTATGTAATGTTAATCTTCTTAGGTGTAATCTTTAATGTATGTTACCTTGGCTATATGACCAAATATATTTTGATAGTATTATAATTGAAAAAATCATCACTAAGCCAGACATTTAAGTATAGCACATAAATTAATTTGATGTTTTACTTTATAAGCACGTAAATATATATGAAATGTATGTAAGGTTCTATAAGTAATTTATACGGTTATTTGATTTTCATTGTTTAAATATTAAAGTTTTTATTAACAAGATAAGTATAAATTAAATTATATATTTTTTTTTACTGCTCTATGATATTCATTATCTTTTTTATTAAAACATTAAATGTATTTAACATGTTAAAACATAAGATAAGAAAGTAATTACATTTTATTTAGTTATTTTTCTTTTTTTAAACTACTTTTACAAAATACTAATTTAGTTTTTATCTCATATCATGTATTAATCAAATATTACACTATTATATATAGAGGTTGGATATAGATGGATAACGGGGTTTAATATATAAACTATTAGGTACCTATCAATTACAATGGACATTTACATTAATACATATGTTTATATATTTGATAACTAATTATTTTTTAAATATAACCTAATAATATGATGATTAAATATTCATGATAGACTTATTGCATTAGTTAATGCACTTAACATTATTTAATAATAATAGTATAATATTATAATATTATCTTAACAGTCAATATTGTAAACTGTTCACTATTCATAAATTCCAGACTATTAAATACATTATGATCATTATCTTTGACAAAAAATATGCCTAGGGTAAACTATTCAATAAAATATTTAAAGACAACAAATTAAATATAAGGTAATATTATATATGTATGCGTGTTTGGGTAGAGTAATTGATTTATTGAACAGATTTTTCTTTATTAATCTTGACCAATACCTATTTTAATGTAAATAAATAAATTATAGCTACTTATCTTATCTTTTTAGTTAAGTGCTTACTAGCAACACTTAGGGATATACGATTTCTAGATACCATAAATAATGAATATTAAAAAATGTTAGTAATAAAAGATAATATACACAGTCCATAATGCTCTTTAAATAAAGAATTTCAGTAATTTCATATTTTTACTTAACAAAACAATAAGATAAAACCTTCCTATGGAATTGTATTTTTTTTTGGTAATTTAAAGGGATGAAACATGACTGCAAACAATTTTTGGCTGATCAATGAAATTTTTTTTTTAGTAAAAAAAAGAACGGTTGTAGTTGTTTTTGATCAGCGTTACCAAATTATTATTGATGGAATTGATTACTTATTAAAGTTAGGTAAAATCTAGGATGTAAAACTTAACAGCTGTATTATTGTATGGAAGCTTTCTGCCGCTTTGATGGCTCTAAGAAATTATTGTAACCCAGTACTTATTTTTTGAATTTACCAATACTTACCTATAGCTTACATAAAATTAGGTACATTTTGAAATCTTTCATATAAATTAATTCAAATTTTCTAATATAGTTATTAATAAATGATAGTCAAAAGTAAGATTGTAAGAATCTATATAGGTAAGTTAGGTTAGGTATATATGCCTATATAGTCTGTTGTATATTGTATTTATAACTAATTGTTTTTAAAAATGTAAGTAATATACAGAATATAACATGAGGATTTAAAATATGAAAAAACTTATGTTCTATTCAATATTTAATATGTTTTTTCTAATACCTATGACTAAAGTATAATTTCTAAAAATTATTATTATTTAAATAAGTTGTGTACTTAATAATATGTCTATGTGTGGGAGATATAATTTTTAAAAGAAACCTTGGATTTATTACCTAATAGTTCTTGTGTCTAAAGATGAGGCGGAAATATAATGTGGCCATGTCACATTAAAAGACTGGTAAAAACTATCGGAATTGTGGTATGGAAAAAGACAAGGAAAAGGTATGTTTGCAATAATTATTGTATACCACTGAATTTGAAGTAAACTTAATTTAATCATTTAAATAAAAACATATTGATAGATTTGTAAATCAATCTTTTTGTTGTTATAAAAGAGCACCTACCTACATTACACAATATACCTACCTATGTGTTAGTAGTTTCAACAGGTACCTTTCATTTAAAATAATCAATTAGGTACTAATTTGTTGTAAACTGTAGGAATTATCGAGGGAAATATAACCTGTTGAGTATATAGTAAATAGAAAATAGGTAAAATAAGATATAACAGATTAAAAATAACAAGAGATAAAACAAAATGTTTTATCAAGTACCTATGTATAATAGCACTTCCATAGGTTAGGAGTATAATAATTAATAATCTAAAAAATTCAGAGACATACAGAGCAGAGCACTGACATTAGTAATATATTATTAGAAAATAATTCGAGTGGTGACTAAAAAGAGATTATGTGGTGAGTCGGTGTACATTTTGGGAGCTCAAACAATCAGTTTAATCTGTGTCACCGATAAAGCCTGTTAACATGGCAGTTTCCCACATGGTCGTCGGCATACGTCCCCATACTATGGTAAGGGGGAGGGGAAGGGGTAAAGTTCCGAAACTGATGTTACGAGGGGTTGGTGGAACCGGTGGGTGAAGAGGCAAAGCTGTACAACACGCACCTGCATTTTGTTGATGACCTTCCATCCGTCCTCGACGCCTAAAATGGGTATGTACTTGGACTCTTTGGGCAACAGCAGTTGATCCAGCACTTCCAACGTGCCGTTCTCGTACTTGATTGCCTGCAGAGTCATCGTCACGACCGGGTTGTCCGTCGCCGTCGTCGCTGCTCGACGTCGACTGGTAGCTACGTAGTACCAGCGACCGTGATTTGCGCCGACTTTGCCGTGTCCGGCTGGTCGGTTCGCGCGGTCGTCGTCGTCGTCGTGGTTCTCGTTGCCGGTCACGCGACGTCACACACGCTCAACACGTACATAAACACTCAACAGCTGCCGCCGCCACCACTATTACTACGACTAGTGACTACCGACTGTCCGACTTCTCACAGTACAACACCATCTACAGAATACTGACCACTGTCTACTACTACTATGTACTAGTTACTACGAGTACGACCACTGACTGCCGTGCCCGTGCGACGGTAGCGTCACGATCACCGGTGCGCGCAGTGGACACTACTACTGCAACGGCGGTCGAGTGTCGACGTCGTCTGTCCGCACACCAAATTTTTCGCGTCACGTCCACGGCCACAAGCGAAACGGAACTATCTCCGTTGGCTGGCCGGCAAGGTACGGACGGTTCGTAGTTCGTCCGTCGATTATTTCGTCATTTATCGCCGACTACAAGCGATGGCGGAGGTGGCGGACGGTGGTATGTACGCACACACATCGGTAAGCCCGAAGCCTTGCACGAGTGGTGAACGCCGTACAGCGTTTGCTGTTCGCCATCGTCCCGTTATCACCCGGTCGCTCGGATTTCCATACACGGTATCGCGGCCACCGGCCAATGGGCTCGGTGCGCGCGCTAATCAACCTTTCCCGTTGGCCCGGCCACCGGTCCGATAACAATGATGATGTAAATAGTCCAAAGAATTGTGAAACACCGAAACTCTCCCGCGGAGGCGGTTATCACACGTAGCGGCGTTTTCTTATCAAACCACCGCCGACAGCGACGGAGGTTTCACTTTTTGTTTGTTTTTATTTTTTTTCATCTTTCTCTTCGGTGCTCTCGCTCTGTATTCTGTAGTCGGTAGTTCGGTACTCAGTCTCAGTAGTCTTGTGACGTGTACACAGTACACAATATACTGACTTGTGGTAGATGACATTTGTGTTACACGCACACTCCGACTTGGCCCGTATCCCCTTACGGACGGTCGTCGCCACGGCACCGGTGGCCGGTGGGTGGGAATTATCGACACAGTCTTGTCAGTTCAGTTGTCGCTTGACGAGCCCACTCCCCTACCCCATGTGTTCCCTTTAGATTAAAATATCTAAAATCCACACGTTCAAGTACCTACTCGGGTACTCAACTTTGACGCCGTCGAGACGACACACCTGTTGTTGCTGTTACCGAGTGCTGACTAGTCGTATATAATACTATAATAGTAATATAAAGAGAGAATAAAGTGGTCGTCGCCTTAGTCGTGTAATTTGGGTACTTATTCTGTTTACGTTGAACAGGTACAGGCTACAGAAGTCGACCGGTACGTATAGCAAGTGTTTTACCCTGTTCCCGTCTCCCACCTCAACAACCTGTTTCCGAAAACACGACGTAGTGTTGTGTAGGTAATAAATATTAATACATAACAGCGTATATAGTACACATCCACTGGACCCCAACTGTTAAGTTGTTGTAACTAAACTTGTAACTGCCTAGTGTAATAGTGTTTACCTAAGGTTATGGGGTTATGCCAGCAAATACCCCACCTCGACACAAACGTGTTTTTAATAGTTATTAATATGGTGGTAAACTGGTAACCATGAATTAAATATATATATATTTAATATTATACATATATATACATATATAATTATATAATTATATATATGTATATCTTAATTTGTGGTGGTAACATAATATATATTAATTGGTATATGAAACCCTATTTAGGCTGGCTGCTGGTGACAATTGCAACAGTTGTTCCTTCATACTTGTTACTTTATAAGTCTATAAAAACTCAAACCACTTAATATTAGCAATTTTATATATTTTAATTCTGTAGACAAAACAATTTATTTATCAACAATGAAAATGAAACTGTTTATACTGTCAAAAGCTACTTAATATAATATTGATTGTTTTTAACTATTTTTTAAGTTTGATTATTTTTTTTTGTATTTTTCAAATATAATTAGCATTCCTGTTAAATTGAGCCCTTCTATTTTTTTAGTGATCAATTTTGTTTGTTGAAATGTGAAATAGACAAAATATAATCTATATGATTTAATATTGGTTTTCTTTTCAGGTAGATAAAATTATCTAAAAAAAACACGAGTAATAACCATCAGTTTAATCCTTTAGAGCCTATGTCACTGAAATTTAATATTTCCTATTCTGGTTTTATTTCAAAATATTGTGTTCCAACTTCCAATGATTTATATCTAGGTTACTTGTAACATTATATAAACATTTGTTTAATACTTTCATAAATTGATGTTTTTATTATAATTACAGTATTATTATAAGGTAAATCTCTAAAGTTAGGGGAGGAGTTGTTGGTCCCCGCTCTATTCTAATGGGTGCCCTTGTTTAGAAAGAAAGGCATAATATTATATTTTATAGAATAATCTAAATTCAGTATTATTGGATCTAAAACTAGATTCATTTATGAATTCCAGATTAATAATACAATATATGGTACTGGTTGTAAACATGTTTTAGTAGTTTTAAGATTTGTAATATTACTTACATGGGTTCATTGAAGGCTTAGTACTTTTTTTTAGTAACATTCAAGGATAGTAATAGTTTACTTTTTATGATGATTATTTTGAGTGTCAAAAGGTACCTACTAAATTTATTAGAATTTAAATCAATTTTGTTATTTGTGTTCATAGGTTATAACTACTAACAAAAATGGATTGGGAATCATTTTATGACACTCACCCTTCTCCTTCAAACTATGAATCCACTATAACCACTGTAGAAAATTTTGTATGCAGCCATGAAAACAAAAAAATGGTTTTGATAACTGTAAGTATATCTACTAACATAATATAGGTAATAATACATATTATTTATGTCTCAAAAGTGTAATAATAAAATATGAGTTCAATTTTAATGGCTTAATTTACTTATGAATTTACCGTGGTACCAAATGTTAAAAAATAATATTAATTAAATTCCTTTATTTAGTCTGGAGGAACTACAGTCCCAATTGAACAAAATACTGTCCGTTTCGTTGACAATTTTAGTCTAGGAACTAGGGGTTCTGCTTCTGCTGAATATTTTCTTGATGCTGGATATGTTGTTATATTTCTTTATCGGTAAGTAAACCTATTAACTATTTATTATTGTATTAACTAGGAGTTGGAACTTTTAGGATTTTACTGCTTTCAGTTAACCCTAAAAAATAGAACATGTTATTAGTTTCTGTTTCGGTATGATCTTACTATTATTTTGTTTCTGGTTATTCAAAATATTTGTTCCTGCTTATATAGTTTTTAACCAATTTTATACCTAGATATCTATTGTGAATAAAATATTTAATTAAAGTATTATTGATAGTTATTAAAAATAAATAAATTTCCTATTATTTAATATCATAGGTAATAGACGTTAATCAAATTCTTAAACTAAAATATCTATGATCTATATGTACCGTAGAACCTCATTAATCTGGACAGCGTTTAATAATATATATTATTAGTACAGTGAACGCTGCTTATAAGACTCACGGGAAAAAAAAAACAAAAATTTTAATTACATTTTTATGAGTTTTATTCAGTGGCGTAGCCAGGGGGAGTATGCCCCTCCCTCCATTGACTGAGTTTACCTTAGAATTTTATTAAGATTAATAAAAAAATAAAAAGTGTAAATAAAAGACATAATATCGTAATTGTATTTTAGATTCTGAGTGGAGCTTACAATGGTGTTTATTATTATTTATTTTGTATACAAAATTGCTACCAGATGGAGTGCTTCGAATTCAACATGTAGTACCTTAGTTTTTAGAAAATTGGACCAAGATGGTACTTTAAAGAGGTCATTTTTCGATTTTCTCAATAGTTATTTAATGCCACGGGAAAAACCACCAATAAATTACAAAAAACCGCTAAAAATGGGATTTTAATTTCTAACGCTTTGTTTATCACTATAGAAACAAATAAAAATAACGATTTTATTTAATTTGTTGTAATTTATAATATTAATTCGACATACAGGCCTGTAATAAAATATATTAACAATATAAAATATCCAGACTGACAAACCGTCTCCACTCAGAATCGTTTTTCGTTTACAATGATAATATTATATCATTGGATTCAAATTTAATACAATCCATTATACAGTGGCCCACTTATAACCTACTGTACAGCAGAGCGACATCCACTTACCCGCTTTTTTTGTGATACTTAGCCCTCCCCATACAAAATTCCTGGCTACGCCACTTGTTTTATTTTACTTCATATTTTGCTTTTATTTAAATCTACTTTTATACATATTAAATATTACTTATTAGTGAATGAATGAAAAAATTATGATTAAAAATTAAAAATTATATAAATTATAAAATTATTATATATTAATAAAAAATTGTAAATTAATTATCTATTACGATAGCTGTGCCAGGTAATTGAGAGTGTATTTATACCTCACACTACTATAACAATAATTGCGATAAATGTAAAATGCAATCGAATTTGTTGTACATACACACATTATAAGGCATGAATCAAAACCGGTAACAGCCAACATAAATATGACATTTTTTAAAACAAATTTATTTCTAAATTTTAACCAAAAATGTTCGTTTCCTACCATTTTTTTTTTTACAAAATTTGAGTCTTATAACCAAATTTGTTATAATATATTTGGATACGTCTGGACAGTTCCAGAAAATTTGGAGAGTAATAAGCAACTAAACTATGTATCTGTGAGTTATAAAAGTGGCGTCCATTGTATTATCAGAAAAATAATAGGAATATTTAGTTGTTTTGTATTTTGTGAGGCCTATTACTGGGTTGCATTACATCTTATATTCTAAATAAACCTTTGTATTTCTTAAATCACTAATACATTTTTTTTCCGAATAGTATTTAAACATATACTATGGCTTATTCAATAGGTTATTTTGTTTTATAGGGACTTTTATTAATTTGGACAATATACAGCCTTAATTAGTCAGGTTTTACTGTATATGTAATTCTACTAATCATTTTTAATTTTAAACTTAAATAATATCATTGGTTTTATTATAAACTATAATTTATTACAAAATCATTGGTAATTTCTTTATAATTAGTCCATAGTTCTCTATACCATTATATTTTATTTTCTAGTTCAAATTCATTGGAGCCATTTGTTCGCCATTTCAACAATTCACTATTAGATAAATTGGAGATTGTAGATGATAAATTAATACAAGGTAAATAGTTGTTCATTATACTTTTTAAATCATTAATAATTTGAATTATTTCAGTGAAGCAAAGTGAACTTGATACTCTCTTTCCAATACTGAAGAAGTACAAAGACGCTAAAAATGATAACAGAATCCTAACAGTTCCTTTCACTACATTGATAGAGTATATGTGGTTGTTGAGAGGTTCTTGCATGCTTATGGATACCAAATATTCTTTACTCTATTTAGCTGCTGCTGTTTCAGACTTTTATATACCGCCCAATGAAATGGTATGTTTTTGTATATTATGCTGTTACTTGAACTATTATAAAAGTATAATTCTATTAACAGTATGCTTAAATGTCTGTGTCTATTTAATGAAATAAATATTTTACGGTTTTATTGATGCATAATATTTATTTAATTATGCATAGGTACTTCTAATATTTGAATAAAAGTGATTTTTATGCTGTAGGCTGAACATAAAGTTCAATCCAAAGACGGACCTCCAATGATTGCTTTACGACTGGTACCTAAAGTTTTATATGCTGTTACTCATATTTGGGCTCCAAATGCATACATAATTTCATTCAAATTAGAGACTGATAGTGGGATTTTAGAACAGAAAGCCAAAGGGGCTCTTAGTAAATACAAGCATCAAGTGAGTTTAAAATATTAGCTTTACTCTGTGATCAATTGTAATTTATCTACAGTGTCAAAGTTAATTTTATATTATATGTATTCCAACACTTGACAACTTTTTTGTGTACAAAATCATTTTATAGCTTGTTATTGGGAACTTACTACACTCAAGGAAATATAATGTCAAGTTAATAGCTCAAGATGGTGTAATTGAAGATATTTTATTGACTGAGACAGATATCAAAAAAGGAATCGAGATTGAAGATTTAATAGTATCAAATGTCAAAGCTAAACATGACCAATTCTTTGAAAGCCAAAATTAATGAACAAATAATGTTTAATCAAAATTATAGTGTTTCAGCAATTAGAGATATGCTCTTTTTTCATTTATTTTTGAATGTAAAATATTTATTGTTTTTCAAACTTTTTAAGTGAAGATCTCCCAAATTTTAGTATCGAGCCTAGCAACTTTTAAATCTTAGACCATTTTTATTTTATTAATTTATGTAATCAGTAAAAACTGATTTCTTAGTTATTATTTAGTTTTCCCCATGGTTGTTTTATGGGGACTGGGTTTTGGGTACTCCTACACAGTTTCCATTATTAATGGTATGAGTTTGTCCTGAATGCGGTTTAGTAGTCTTATTATAATCTATACATTTATATAATTTATTCCTAAACATATATTTAACTTAACAGTAATTACATTATAATAAAAAAAACTGTAATTACGTCAAAGCTTTTAGATTATATGTTATCCCGATTCCCGGGTCCACTTAGAACAGTGGTGGCACAAACTACTTTCATGAATGCGACAGCAACATGTCCATTTGATCTATACCCATCCACCCCCAAATTTTTATTAAAATAATATATTTAAACTCACCTTTAGGCACCACAAGAATTTTATATTTTGGAAGGGGCTATAGGTCAACCCACCAGACCACCCACCCCAATTTATAGATGGGCCACTTGACCCAAATATTCTGCATCACGCCACCACTGACTCAGAATCTGGTTTTTGTTTCGTTTCTGTTTTTAAAAACAATTTAGATTGTCCCATCTGTATTCGAAAAAGTTGAGCTTATGTTGGGTTTGGTTTTCTTTTTATGTGTGGACCCAGTATTCAAAAAAATCATCAGATTGAAAAACTAGGTATTAATGTACAATGATAATTCTGACATTTAATAGTTGATTATTTGTTTGAAAGTTCAGACATAAGGTGGGATACTGTGATTTTCTGGTTTCCTATAAAGCCAGCACAAAAAATGACATGGTGGCGAATCTAGTTGTATACTGAAGACTTTTGGTTGGTTATTATTACAATTGTATTATTTGTTTTCAACTGTTGAATCAAAATCTGTGGTGTTTATTAGCCTTATGTAAGCTATTTGTTTTTTCTATGTTTCAAAAAAATATCCATGTATTATCATTACTTAATAAAATTATAAGGATTATACTTATTTATTCAAATGGATTTAAATGCATTTTCAATTAATTATATTACTATCTTATAAAATTGACATTAATATTTTATATTGTTCATCTATGTGCAATAGTTAAACAACAAACCTAACCTTTACCTTTGTATTACTTTTATTTTATGCTGGTAAATCGTTAACTTATTAATAAGATATGCTTATGCCGTGTTGCATAAAAAATTGATTAAATTGAATGGTTCACTAAAATTTAATGGACCAATCATTGGCCACTAAATCTCTTTTAAGGGACCTTTAGCTCACTATTGATTCATTAAATATTTAATGCAACCTAGCAATGTCTTTCAATTTTGATGTATTACAATGCCTGATTATATATGAATCTTATTAATCTTTGTGTCCTTAGATTACAATATCCACATAGATAATTCTTGGTGTCCATGAAACTGCTGGTTGTCAACAATTTGAAATCTTACGTTTTTTTTCGAATTTCAAGGGAAATAATATTTTTGACTTACTACTGTACATACTTTATTTAACAATTTGTGTCACAGTTTACAACCTTAGTAATAGCACAATAGTGCTGTATTGCGCAATATTGAAAATACTATGTTTGAATCATGAACTGACAACTGATGTTCAATTTGAATGGAAAATAATGTTTAAATTAATATATAATCCTCTGTAGAGATAATTTCATTGTTGTGGTACCAATCAGCATTTTGATTCTTGAACGAATCATGTTTTTTTAAAATGCAATAAACAAATTTTTGATTATAACAATTTATTTCAGAATTAAATAGAATTTTTTTTTTCATATTTGAAAATTGTTTCAAATACTCCTAAAAAGTATTTGAGTATTACTCAAGTACTGTACTATTTATAGTATTTGAATAATAACTTAAATACTTTTTGAAAGTATTTTTTTACAAGCAGAGCCGTGCTAAGGGGTTGGTCAAACTTGTAACATTTTAAAGGGCGACAAATGTTTAAATATGGATGTTTATTAAGGGCGCCGAATATTATTGCCCTGGGGCACTAATGATTGTTAGCACGGCACTGTTTACAAGACTGGTTATGATGAAAATTTAATACATACATTTTTTATTTAAAAATAACAATATATTTTGAAAGAATTATAATAATAATTGTAAAGTTACAATATAAATGCATACAAAATTAAAATAAAATTACAATTATAAATATTTAACTTGGTCAAACTAGTATAGTATTGTACCAAACTATGAAATACTATTTAAATAAGAAAAATTGATTATACCAAATACTAATTTTCACATTCATTCAATATTTCAATAGGCTTTTCAATCTCACATATTATTATGTAAAACAGGCTAGTATAATAGTGCAATGTACTGATATTATTTATATTCTCATCACTAATGCATAATGTCACATGTATACACATAAATCTATTATTATCTCTTAAATCAATACTTATAAAAACTATACAGTATAGTATAGTCATAGATACATCTATGAGTATACTACAGTATTTACTTTATTACTACTCTATTATTATTAAATATTTATTGTTCATGATCAATAAAAAAAAAAAAACAATCATAATATTAATATAATATATTAAAATTAAGAATGATAACAGTCATGAGATTTTATGTAACTACTTAAGTTCATAGCTTAGATAGTTAGATACCTCGTTAGATCATATACTATTGATCTCCGTAGTATATAATCTAACTGATCTAAGGTTTATACTTTATAGTTGACCATTATCACTGTCTTATCTAAGATATCTTCTTGACCGTGGCCGTGATCTTTACATAGATTATCTATGGATCTTTATACTCGCGCCGCAATAGATAATATAATGATAATATTATCTATACACGCCGCTAAAGCCCCGTACACACCAAAAAAAAATTTTGTCGGAAACAAGAGTTTCCAACATTGTCATCGACAATGTTTCCGATTTCCGCTCATAAGAGGTAACATAAATATTTGACGACGACAATGTCAGAAACATATGTTTCCTACAAATGTTTCTCGGTCTGGACCGGGCTTAAGAGACTAAGAGAGCGCTACTGTGCGGCGCCGTCCATGAAATTGTGTTAGTGTTTGTATAATGTATACAGCGCGTACTATAGTATTCCGTTATTTTACGTATTGGCATACATAGAAAAAATAATCGTTTTTGTGTGCACACAGTTTTTTAAACATTTCTTTCCAAGATTTTGAGTTTTTTAGCAATCTATTGCTTTTGCATACTATACTGCAGAATACATGGACTTTCAAGATGTTACTCCTGCCACAAAAAATCCATGTGGAAAAGTAAGCGTTTGTATTACTATTTTTCTATAGCAAATTCAAAATTTTTAAATATTTTTTTTCTTTAGTTTATTGGCACTGGTCAAAGGAAAATGATTATTAATGTATATAAAGACAAAGTCCAACAACAGCTTGCAGAAAATCCTGAGATGGCACAATTGAACTACAGACAAATGATCTTAGACATTTCAAAATCTACCGGTATTGGGCAACATACGGTACAAACCACATTGTCCGAGTATAAGAAACAAGGTTCAGTGTCATCGCCCAACAAGAAAAAATTAGACCAACAGTAATACAGAAAGTTGACGAATTTGATAAAAATGCCATCAGTCAAAAAATTCACAATTTTTGGAGGGCCAGCGAAGTACCAACAATTTCAAAAATATTAACAGCCGTTAATGAAGATGAAACATTACCAAATCTTAAACGTACGTCATTCCAAACAGTATTGAAGGATTTGCAATTCGAGTATGTCAAAAAAAATCGTAACTGTACACTTCTCGAAAGAGAAGATTTAATAATTTGGCGCCGAAATTATTTGAATAAAATAAGGCATTACAGAGCGTAAAACAGGCCAATCTATTACTTGGATGAGATGTGGGTCAACGCAGGCGAGACGCATAACAGAACGAGTGTCGATGCATGGTCAAGTGATGCATTCCTTAAAGATCCCACCACAGGACAAAAGGAACCCTCCGGTAAAGCTAAGCGTCTCATCGCGTTACACATCGGGTCGACAGACGGTTTTGTCCCGGGGGGCCTTTTGTGTTTTGAGTCTAAAACCAATTCTGCTGATTACCATGAGATGAATGACGGTACATTTTATGAATGGTTTGTTAAAACCCTGCCATTACTAAAAGAAAACGCCATCATTCTAATGGAAATGCCTCATACCATTCCGTGAAAAAACATAAAATACCAGATAAGTCTTGGAGAAAACAAGCAATTATTGATTGGCTTGAAAGTAAAGGTGTGATAGTTACTCATCATATAGTAAAAAACGATTTAATGAAAAAAGTAAAAAAAATTAAAAAACAATACGAAAAATACATAATAGATGAGTACGCAAAAGACAATAATAAAATCGTATTGCGATTACCTCCATACCACTGCGAGCTAAATCCAATCGAGCTCGCGTGGTCGTCTGTGAAAACTTATGTCCGGACGCATAACAACAGCTACAAATTAAAGGACGTACTTAAGTTGTTGAAAAAAGGCGTAGACCACGTAACTCCAGAAATGTGGAATAATTTTGTTGAACATGTGAAAAAGGTGGAAGAAGAGTTTTGGGATATAGAACATGTAACTGATTCAGTGATTGACGAACAACCTGAAGAAGGAGAACGTCATGTTCTAATGATAAGAACATATTGTGATACAAGTTCTTTGGATTCAGACTCGGATTAATTTCTTTATTATTTTGATTTTTTTTGTCATCATTTAAATATTTTTTTGTATTCAAATTTTTTTTTTTTTTGGTATTTTAATGATTTTTTTCTAGTAAGTGCATATTATAAAGTGTGTTATGTAATGCACAATTACTCATTTTTGTTTGTATTCACAGATAAATGCATAAATCAAATATTGATATTACATACATGATACATATTATTTGCATTATTGTTTTATACATAATAGCATTGATTATACATAGTACCTAGTATTATACTATAAATTATAATAGTATAATATATTTACAATATATCACAGTATTCTGTGGTATAATACTATTATATTATGTATAATCAATGACAATAGGTATTAAGTGCGCCAGTCGCCAGGTGTTATTTTTTTCGTGGTGTGAATGTGTGATACTTGAGCCGGTGTATACAACCACCGGATGCCGTCACCGCGTAGCGAGTGGGGAATTTGCGGAGGCGCAGTGGCGCCGAAGTCCTAAAAATTTAGTCGGGCAAAAAATATTTGAAACGGCCCTAATATTTTGATATTATCCCCAATGGCGTACATGAAAGGGTGGAGGACCGAGGAGGTTATAGATTTTACCTAAAAATTATTGATGTTCAGTTTTAAAAGAAAATTTAAATCACACTTTTTTGATATCCCCACCAACTAAGACGGATTAGAGACGATTTTGTTTGTTTCTGAAAACGGCCCTATGCTAAATTTTCCAAAGATGTCGGGCCAAGGCCCGACCTCAATATAGGGTTCGGCGCCACTGCGGAGGCGACTAGGTGGTAGAGTGTAGACAGTGTAGTATTCATAGAATAAGAATATAGTAGAATATAGTAGTATTGTACAATGTATATTTGGGTACAAAAACGCAGAGATCGGTAATTTGGATGAGCCCACGAGTTGTAACTTGTGACTTTGACTCTATCAGGCCAAAGCGGCGAAAGTAATGAGTAGGTATTAGGTATATGAAATTATGAACTACGAAGACGTGGGTGCAACAACCATACATCTCCATTTTTATCAAACATTTTTTTTTCATAGAATATTATTCATGGAAGAAATATATATATTTTGGTACATAAATCAGAACAATACATTTGTATTGAAGAGTTCCAATGATATTGCAAAATGAAATTTTTCCCGCCATTGGTGGTAAATGAGTTAACAAATTTTCTTTCGCTTGTCCTGAAAAAATTATTAAAATGAAGCTGTCTGGTTGTTGCACCCACGTCTTCATATACTCTATTCCAAATAAGATCATGAGTCGGCGGCGCGCAGGCTTCACCCACCAGCTGTTCGACTGCATCTCTACCAGCGTTGGCTGGCGGCCGATGTTCAAGACGCTTACAAGCGCCTTACCTTACCGTTTAATTACTCGCCTGTCTGTTTAAACCGATTTGTTTGTTGTTGTCACTGTGTTTTGCGTATTAAATAAATATACAATGGGAGATAATATCGAAATAATTAAGGGTCTTATCCCCATGACAAAATTTTGTCATGCTTATCCCTGAAATTGAAGGTTGTATGACTTGTATGCCTCTGCAGCCTGAAGAAGTCAGTACTATTTCTCCAACAAAAAATAAAAATGGAAAAGTAAGTAATAATAATAACGGTTTTTACCCAGTGAATCCACATAACAATTTTGCGATCCTAAGAAAAAAACCGCCGTAATTTCCCTTCATGCTATATTGAAAAAAATTACATTTTATGTTTAGTAGTTTTATTTTCATAAATATAATATTTTTTAAAGTAAAATACATAACTCCTTATGGAAATATACCTGATGAATGCAATGTAACTATTCAATTTTTCTTTCAGCAATTTTTCTAAGGAAACTGGTTACTGTGTTTTTGCTAAGCACTGATTATATTTATAATATTTATATATTAATTGCGGCAATATTGTTTTCTTATAAACATAAAATTCTGGATAAATAATCATAGTTACGGCATTTTTGTTTAGGAAAAAAAGGATAATATTGAATGTAATACAGTATTATCTTATTTTTTTTTTCCGATTTACTGCGTTTTTTTCTTTGGACGGCAGAATTAATATACTATTTATATTTCAAATTGCATTAGGTACGTATAAAATATTATTATTTATATGTTTTTACAGTGTGTGTCCAGTGGTCAAAAAATGATGATCGTCAATATTTATGAAGACATTATTTCTAATATACTAGACAAAAAATTATGTTGATATTATTAACCGTATTAGAGAGTTAACTGATTTGGGACAAAACACCATACTGAAAACCATCAGTCAGTATAAAACGACAAAAACAAGGTTAAAGGCTTTACTGTCTGACAAAATTGATGATCTGGATTGAACAGGATTATGTCGGACAATTCATTCTGTTTGGTTAAAGCGCGAACTACCAACCATCAACCGAATTTTATTAGATGTCAACACGGATCCTTCGCTTCCAAATTTTAAAAGGACGTCTCTGTATCATGTCATCAAAAAATTGGATATTGTATTAATATAAAGAAAAAGGTGCAGTGTGCTGACCGAGAGAGAAGACCTAATAGTTTGGCATTCGGCATCCAGAAATATAGAGCTGAAGGTCGAACTATTTATTATCTGAACGAGACTTGGTTAAAATCTGGTGATTGGGTCGATCGTGTTTGGAAGGACAAAACGTTTCTCTCCAAATACGATGCATTCAACAAAGGCCTCACAACCGGTCTACCAAACCCATATGGTAAAGGGAAACAACTCATTGTATTACACATTGGGTCGGAGAATGGTTTTCTGCCAGGTGGCCTACATTACCATGACGAGATGAATGGGGTTAACTTCAAACAGTGGTTTGAGTCCATTATCCCTATACTCGATCCAAATTCTGTTATCGTCATGGACAATGCACCGTACCATTCAGTACCTATAACATTTGGTAATAAAAAAAATATAGGGATTAAAAATTGAACAAATGAAATTGTTGTTGTGCCACCAACGTATGTGCCGCGACTGTGCGAGTGATGGTACGGAAAAATACATCACAATGTACTCCATCTGTTTGAGAGTATACAATGCAATTTAAGTTATTTGTTCAGGACACTGGTCTACGATAGACTAATTATGTCGATCAAGCCGTCGCGCCGTGTTCGTAGTGAAGCACCGCCTATGCGTAGATTTCAGCCGCCAACTCATGGTCTTATTTGGAATAGAGTATATTATTGTATAAAATACAATAACATTAATTTTCATTCCACACTACCCCACTAACATAACTATTTTATAAATAGCATACTAATATTTCAAAAAAGAGATGGATGTAAAAATGGAACATAATTGTAAAAGTTGAAATTATTATTAATTACTTATGAATTAACCTATAGACAAACATTGGGCTCCTTCTTGATCAGCTACATTCTCCATACTATCAACATATGATATTCTATAGACACTAATTGTGTGTTTAGTATCATCAAACTTGCAACTCACATGATAGCCTCCGATTAAGAATGTGTAGAACTGATTACTATAACGTTCGCGGACATAAACCGACCGAGGATCTTCTTTCAATATACTTACTATAGTTGCTTCAATATCATTAGTATCCAATGAGTTTAAAAATTCTCTTGCTCTTGACGAGAACTCCACTGTTAGTTGTTGCATCAGTGGTTCAGTAATCCACAGAGGTACTCGAACCTATTAATTTTAGAAAATAAATTAAGTTTATGATTACCAGAGTACATAGTAATACATTTTGAATTCTACACCAATATACTGTATTGATAACAAATCTAAGACATTTATTTTGTTCACAGCAAAAAAATATAATGTAGGTAACGGAGAAAATTTTTATTAATTTATTAATTTTTGAAGTGGCTTAAATAGTGGAGAATGTATTAGCATAATATAAATACAAAATATTTAGTTATTAGATATTACTATATTAGGTACCTAAATTGTTTTATTTTGTAAAGAATAAAATAATGTATATAGATTTGTAATTTGTAAACTAAATATTGATACATCATACATGTTGTTTCATAACACACACTTTTATAAATTTTCTAATATTGAGGTGAACTAGTAGTCAGTAGCGTCATTTGGGGGGAGGCAAGGAGGGCATTTTCCCATGTCTGATTTTAAAAGTAGCCAGAATGGTTTTTATTTAACTGTTATTATTTGCACAAAAACATGCCTATTTTTATAATGTTTTGAGAAAATATTATATTGTGTACCAATAGATTATTGTCATAATGATCAATTGGTAATTACTAATTAATAGTTGAAATATATTTATATTTAGACGCATGTGGTGATGAGCACAAAAGTTGGTATGTATCTATATGTCATATTATGTGCCCTTGTGTGATTTCTGAAAGAAAAGGAACATAATAATATTATGTAGTTGCAAGTGAAGCGACCAGTTTTTTTTAAGTTACCCAGTTGAGCTAGTCAAAACTTTTGCCCTCCTCTATTAAAAACTGAAATGACGATACTGCTAGTAATATGATAAGAACATTACTGACTTAAATTTGGATACCATTATTAGTTGTTTTGCTTTACTTGTTACTTTTTTTGTTAATATTTTATATAAAAATTATTGTTATAATTAAAATGTATAACTATATATTAGTTTAATATTGGTTATTTTATTAATTATTCAAGTATATATAAAGGTTAATAACAAAAGTTTTGGTAATAAAGAGAGTTAAAACAACACAAGAGTTTTACTTTACATAATGTAATTACAGGTCACTAGTTAATAAAAGTATACAACAATTAAAAAGTATTAATTAACCAGAAGTTTAAGATAAATGTCTACTAGAATGAGAACCTGATTTAATACACATTTTTATCTTGACTTCTTGATAAAAATTCCCAAGTGGTATTTTGATTGTAACTACCTTTTGATTACTACTAATTAAAATTATTCGATTGATCTCATCACTTGGTACATAAGTATAATATTCTTTGTTTTAAAAAAAAATGTTATACCCTTGTATGGAGTGGAGAAAGAGGCATATCATATGCATCAGTTTCCTCTCCATCAGGAGCTTCTCGGTCAGATGTCAATGGATCCAATAGTATTTGATGTGAACCATTATCAAATAATGAAACATGCTGGTCAGATCTAAGAGTAGCTGGTGCATCATAATGTGGAATATATGGCTTGATATCGAGCACTGGAGTACCATCTATCATGTCCACACCAGAAAAATACACAGAATTTCCTAAAATTTAAAAAAACAAAAATACTTTAAAACTTTCAGAATACTTAAGTTTATTAAAAATAGAATGGCCAAGAGGCACTATAGTTCCAACGATTTTCCTATTCATGTTTAACTAACCCTTTTACTTCATGTACAGATTGTAAATACCTAATGTTATTTTAAAATTAAAAAAATAGTTATTTATAAACATATTTCTAAGGTTACCTTCAACTTTATCAATTTGCACTAGAGATAAACCAATTGGTGAGGGTCGGTGTGGAGATCGAGTGCCAAGTACACCAGTTCGCAATCCGTTTAATCTCGGTGGTGATACTTTTGCATGAACATGAGTGGTTTCATTTTTATGAAAATGAAACAAAATCCTGAAATATTTATTGAATATTTAACATTTGATCCAGGCTAATAACATAACTGTATTTTAATTACCACATATGAGAGAAATCTGAGAGACCTTCTAGAGCATGGTTTGGATTAGTGAATATAGAGTTGGATATTGTCAGGCATGCTTGGGCTAGTGGACAGAGACCAGGTTGTCGTGGTACACATCTTCGCTCTTTAAATTTTGTTTTTATGGTTCCTATAATGGATAGTTCTATTTTTTCAGAGCTGCTAGCTGTATTTGGTCCATTTGAAACCATCAAATCCTTTTCGTTCAGCTGTTTTTTTAAAGACTCGTTCTGTTTCCTAATAAAGAAAATGACAACAATTAAGACTTGTATTGTACAAGTACCTACTACATACCTCAATGAATTAATTTGGGCTCTTGCAACAGACAACTGTTTCAAACTTTCAGCGATATCTGTGACATCATCAATTGTTTCTGAACTGAACACAGACGCCATACTATGGGATCGATATTTAATTTACTCTTCACTATTTTGAAAGTTACAGGCTAGCTTTATAATATTTTAACT
Organism: Macrosiphum rosae; assembly: GCA_016617965.1. Taxonomy (NCBI): domain Eukaryota; kingdom Metazoa; phylum Arthropoda; class Insecta; order Hemiptera; family Aphididae; genus Macrosiphum; species Macrosiphum rosae. The sequence goes on from WHPZ01589944.1 coordinate 70,664, forward strand.
ATATAACATTTCAAAATATAATCAGTTCTGCAAAAAAGTTTAACAGATTTCGATATTCTGATGTGTTTTAACTAAGTACTAGTTAATGACTAGTAAGTAGTTAACACAAAACACTATTATAGAATATAGGCAATGTACCAGTGTCTACACAATATGTCCAGTACTCTGGAGTCAGTAATATAATGAAAATTTAGAAATATGGACAAGAAATTTCAAGAGTATCTGAGCTGTACATACAACTAATTGTACTTTACTAGTTTACTACTTCAGTACGTCTTGTTAGTTGTTACTTGTTAGTCTTACTTATCAATAATCAATAATCGTTTTGTACGGAAGATAAGATATTTGTTATCATGAATTAATTTGTGATTACATAGGTAGATTTATTATTTATTATCTCCGTTCAGTGATAACAGTGTACAGTCTTTTTCCCGCGAAAATTTGTCGATTATTCTTGTTGATATTCGGTAATCGTCACATAGAAATGGTTTAAAATGGTGGCTCAGTCGAGTGATGAATAGTATTTTCTTTGACCTAGCCGGGGTAACGACATTTATAATATAGATTTGTATGGGATACGTTGATGGTCCACACTCTTCAGTACTCCACACTGGTAATCGACCACGGCGACTCAATCGCCATTTTATTTGTGTGCATACAGTGTCCTTGATAGATAAAGACCTAGATGTTCACCCCTCCATATTATTGTTTTCAATATCACATTTTCAATTACCTATTGTATAATATTAATAATTGTATATTGTAACTTGTACGCACGATTTAAGATATATCTTAAATATATATTAAATATATTATCATAAATCGTGGTTGTAAGTTTGTTTGACGTTTGTGCATTATGAAATGTGAATTGTGATTCGTGGATAGTGTATTCATTATACACTATACCCGTAGATACTAGCTAGTGGCTAGTGGCCAGTAAGCAGTTTAGAAATTTCAGTGAGTAGTGATTAGAAATTGGCTAGGCTAAACCAGTTTGAAATTATCCCATATTATCCAGCACCAGGATTATGGTTAATGAATCATGTCAATTTTATCATGATATTGTACCAATATCTTTTTACTTTTTTTTTTACTGGTTTAGCCTAGCGAATTTCTACTTGATTTGACACTTGTGCATGAATAGTATTAAAAGTATTTGGTATAAATTATAATTGTAATATGATTATACTTAAGTCTCTTTGAATTATGGACTATGGTCATTGAGTTAAACTTTTTATAGGTAGCTGCATTTTATTGTTGTCATCAAGGTGTCAATGGCTATGGGTGAAAGGATGAAAAATGTGTTGGAAGAATTTTTACTGAACTTTGGTTAATCCTTTCTATTTACAAACACGATAACAGTAAATCCATTTTGGATTCACGGTTTTCAATTATGGAGATCGGTAAGGCGATTTATGAATACTATTCTGTATCAATAATTGTGTTGTGTCATGTAGATTTTGTGCAAATTGTGTAATACTTATTACTTGAGTATCAGTTTTTTTTTTGACGAGGGAGATAGTATAGGTACAATATAATTCATGATAATTAATGGATTGAAATTCCCAATGTCTCAAAGTGAGATTGAGACCTTAACTTATGTTAGCTGTTCAATACCTGTTTTATTTATTATTTAACCTGAGAGGAACCTTCACCAAAATATGTTAACGTTATTACCATATGTTAACGTATCTCGATGGTAAAATTAATATGGATTATTTCTTAAAATGAATAATTTCTTAAAAAAAAAATTTATTTCTTAACTTTTCCTATCTATTTGTATTTAAATTTTTTGTTCATCAATTTCGCATAAAACTAATTTAATCATAAAAGAAGATATATTTTTTGGAGACTTGTTTTTAGATATTCATACAAATTTAATTATGTATGTGTTTTAATAAAAAATTTATTAATTTTTGTCTGAACTAGATAATATTTCAAATGGCGAAACAAAGAATTGGAAAGGAATTGATAAAAGTTTACTACCCAGGAGTTTTGGCAAACCATTGTTCCCATCACTTATACCTAGTTTGGAGCATACACTATTATTTAAAGTACATAATATTATATATTTGTTGAAATAAATGTATATAAATATCTAAATTCATATTATATTCATAGATTCCAATTGGTATTAACAATATTCCAGAAGCATATCCCAAAGAATATTGTGATACTTGGGATGACAATCATGTAAAGATGCCATGCTCTAGACATAATTTATTTTTAGTTCATCACAATCTTAAAGTATGTATTTATTTAGTTATTATAAAATTTAATTAAATTTTTATTGTTTTGATTTTTTAGAGTTCTAAAAAAAATCGTTGGGATGTTATCACCTATAGTTTACTTAAACCAATATTGTCAAGTGAAGAATTAGAAAAAGCTATTATATCATATAATCCCAAGTATAAAGACAAATGGCGATTCTATTTACTACATTCATTTTTTGATGAAGTAACCTATACTTATGTCTTATAATTAATTATTATGTATTATTTTAGTATTTTTATTTTTAGTACGCTATTAAATAAATGTCTTGACATTTAGGCTAGGGTCACACGAGCGTCAGATGTCATTGGGCATTAAATGTAACGTCCATCGTAGGCGACGTCAAATCTAATGGATGTTGAGTGTGTGGCCGTGGCATCAGTAATCGTAGAATTCAACAACTAATGTAACGTAACATACGTTAATAAAACGCTCATGTGACCCCAGTAAGGTCTTAGGCATACCTATCTTTTATAATAATATGTACAAATGTCCCTTATATTACTTTTAATTATTAATGAAATTGTGTTCCATTATAGATAATAATTATACGAGTAAATATTAACATTTTTGTTTATGTAGTGTTTAAATGAAGAAGAAACAGAAGAATTTTTTAATAATTTATTACCAAAAATTATTAATTTGGCATTGCAATTGCCTACATTAGTAACTAAACCAATACCTTTGTTGAAACAAACTCATAATCACTCTATATCATTAAGTCAAATGCAAATTGCCTGTCTCTTGGCTAATGCTTTCTTATGTACATTCCCACATCGAAACGTCAGCAATTCAAAGTCTGAGTATTCAGAATATCCATACATAAATTTTAACGGGTAAATTAGTAAAATATCAGTTATTTTATTAAATAATTTATTTTATTTTTATGAGCAGATTTTTCCAATTAATGGTAAATTCTTCGTCTAATCACTATTTGTATGAAAAGTTGAAATGTATCATTTGTTATTTTAAAAAAGTCACCAGTGCTAATTCTGGTGAGCAAACCAATTCTATATTAATAATTAGATAATATAGTAAAATATTATTAACTCATAATATTTAATAATTAATTTAATGGCCATTTTCAGTTCTTAATGGAGTTGTAACCTATTCTAGAAGAAGATTACCATCTGGGGATTTACCATATTGGTTACAATCAACAAAGAAGTTGACAAATTTGTATATAACATCTGATGGGACAATAGAAGATAATGGTGATGGAATGCTTCAAGTGGATTTCGCGAATAAGTAGTTTTAAAAATCTTGAACACATATTCAAAACCAGATATATCAAATTTATTGGAAATAATTTTATTTTCTAGATTTATTGGAGGAGGCGTTCTTGGTCATGGTAGTGTACAAGAAGAAATTCGTTTTCTAATTTGTCCTGAATTATTAGTATCTCAGCTGTTCTCAGAAAAGATGTTACATACAGAAGCTATTATTATTACAGGTTAGAACCGGATAAAAAATGTAACACTTGTTTTAAAATTAGCTAAATAATTTACAGGTGTGGAGAGATTCAGTGATTACAGTGGATATGCTAATTCTTTTGAATGGAAAGGTGTTCATACAGATGTTACTCCTGTTGATGATAATAATCGCCGCTATACTACTATTGTTGCGATTGATGCACTATACTACAATGATCCTAAAAATCAATTTAAAACAAAAAATTTACGACGAGAGCTGCATAAAGTATTTAAAAATTGAGTATTGAATATGGATATGATTGTTTTTAACATCCTTGTGTTTAGTCATTTGCTGGATTTTCATGGGGACAAGATTCAGAGTGTTCTGATGTTGCAATAGCAACAGGAAATTGGGGCTGTGGTGCTTTTCGTGGAGATTGCCATCTAAAATCATTGTTGCAATTAATGAGCGCTGCTCAAGCGAATCGGGACGTTGCTTACTTTACATTTGGTGATACCAAACTGATGGACTCAATTCATAGTATGCATACATTTTTGAAAAGCAAAAATATTACAGTTGGTTAGTTAACTTTCTTTTCATAAGCTACATTTTTAATAAAATATGTATCACTGTGTTTGTTCTTGTTAATAATTTTTTCATAACTCATTATTCTGAAATCTGATTTTGTAAATTATTAATAACTTCTAAACCTGGGCTTTGTTGATAATTCCAATTGACCATTAATTTTACATGATTTATAAAATGTAATTAAACATACATACAAGATAATCGATTAATTTATCAAACAAAACTTGAACCATTTTCTCAACTAGTTAATTGTATAGTTATTTTATTGGGGTCTTAAATAATTTTCTAATTTTGCACTTCTTGTTCATTTTTATGGTTTAATCATATTGTTAATTAGTATATCTTAAAATCACATTCTTAGAACCATACTACCAACTTGAAAGTATGGTTAATGATTTTGGGAGACTTCACATTACATATGGACGATATAATACTAATTTCAATGCTGCGCCTTCTTAGCCTGGTTCCACTAAATTTGTTTGTATACAAAGATTTTTGTTTCATTTAATTTCATCATTTAAATGCACTATAATCTTGTTCCAAAGTGAGCAGAGAAAATTAGTGCCCAATAATCAGAAATAATATCCTATCAATTGTTAATATTTACTTTTTATATAAACCTACCTACTTACAGATGTTAAAATAATGCATATTTCATGTGTTATTAAAGTTTTAGATTGCCGATGGTGTGTTTTTTTTTTTTTGAAACATTTGTATGTTTAATTATTGTTAATTAACTTTATGTATATATTTACTAAAGTTTGTGAATTAACTAAATAAGTATCATAAAAATTAGAAATTAATAATTTTCAAATACATTCCTAAGTTAGAGGCAGTTATTAATGGGACAAATACTTTGTATATTGTATACTATAAATTAATTAATAATACTATCAATTTTAGGTGAAGTTTCTAGGATACTTATTAAATACTATGCATGCTTGGAAACCTTACCATATGTTGGAGTACATGATTATATTTATGATGCTATTACAAACAAAGATTGGCAGGTAGGTGCGTAAGAAATATTTTATGAAATTTCATGACATATGAGACAATATATGAAATTATATAATTTTCAGGTATTTGAAAATAAAGGATATCAATCTGGAGTATTCCCACAGTATTCACAGAATCAATTTTTAAGGAATAATTATAAAGCAGTAGAGTCTAACACCACTAGAGTACTCCAAGCTTCTAAAACTTCAAGCACGGAAAATGATCAAACTCTGGAACAGTCTCATCCTTGTTCAAGTTCAACTTCTGCAGAGTCGTCTAAGCCGTATTCAAGTTCAAATCTAATAAAGTCAACTCCTGAAGAGTCTCAGGCTTCTTCAAGTTCAAACATAGTAAAGTTTACTTCTGATGAAACTAAGTGTTGTTTAAATACGACTTTCATTGAGTCACCTTCCGAAGAGTCTCAACTATCTTCAAGTTTAAGGATAATAGAGTCAACTCCAGAAAAACTTGAAGATGAAACAGAATTAAGACATGTTGATAGTATAGCCATGGATGCTACAGACCATATAAATAAACAAGATACCCAAGATGTTAGATTTTTGCCTGTAAACCAGTTTAGATTAAATAATGACAAGGAGCGAACAATGTGTATTAATCAACAGAAAAACAGTTGGCTACAATTGAATGATTCCAAAAAAGATTTTCAATCTGCTATAGAAAAATCATCAGTTACAGGACAGTTGAGTATTCTTAAAAGAGATAGAGAAGAAAACGATAAAGGGAAAAGAGTAGTTAAACGTAAAATATCCGACTACTTTTCACCAAAAAGATAATATTGTTCTATTTGTAATAATTTTGATTAAATTTGATGTATATATTTCATAAATTTAGATTTTAATTTTCAATATAAAAACATTAAAATTGATTTTTCATTATTTAATATAAACCTATTACAAATGTATAAAAAATACTAGACTAATCTGAAGTATTGACAATTTTCGCATAATTCTCAGCGGCGGTAATAAACTCTGGGATATTTCCTTCGTACCTGGACACAATCTCTTTACACGGAGGAGTCATATTCGCGTCGGCCATCACCGCCAGTCTCAAATGACCGCCGTAGTTGATTATCGATAACGACATGCCTGAAAATCGCCAAACAAACGGTACAAAATTATATCATAATTATTTGGCCTGTTTAATAATATTATACTCAACTATAATTATTAGTAAATCGAGTGAAAAAATTATAAAATTGTGTGGCACGTAATAATAATAATAATAATAACCTTACAATTCGTATATAGAATATTATACTCACAGACGTTGGCCTGCGGTGGTCTCCAGTATAAGATGGCGTCCACTTCTTGGCCCCACAACAGCATTCGGCGCTTACGGTCCAATTTGTGTTCCTCAACGTAGGTGACGGTTAGCGGGAACTTCTTGGACAGGAAGTGTAGCCCATAGCTGACCATCGGCGACGGCAAGAACGACGTGGCCAGGCTGTGGTCGATCTGCCACATCGACGCTATGTACAAGGCAGTCTGGTTGCCGATGGCCTCCTGTAGGCATTCTTGCATCTGGTGCAGGCTGTACATGGGGTCACGGTCGGTGTCCATGGGTAGTGGGAGGGCCAATAGCCCGTTGGTGACCACGTGCCGGTTGTTGAGCTGGAACAGGTTGGCCTTGGACACGAACCGCGTGGTGGTCATCACGTTTTTGGGGCACTGAAGGCCGGCCAAGGTGAAGTACTCCTGCAGGGCGGCGGCCAGCATGGATAGTTGGATCTCGCAGGTGGCCGCGCCCGTGTTGTCGTGTATAGTGTTGACCAGGTCCAGGTCGATGGGCCGCGACCAGCACACGCACTTGCTACCCTTCGGCTCACGCATGGTCCCGCGGTCTGGCCCGCCGAAGAATGGCAACACCAGTTCCCGAATGACGGTGCTTGGCGCGTAGTACATGAGCCGGGCCAGATAGATCAGCTCGGACACTGAGTACAGCAGCACGTAAGTCCAGTACACGTACGTGGATGTGTTCTTGACCATCAGCAGCATGGTGATTGGCAACCTGAGTATACACTTTACGAGCAGCCACCAGGCGAATGACACCCACAGGGCAGGGTGGAACGTGTTGACCAGACTCTCGCACATGTACCGGAACCGGATGTCTCGGCGGGTCATCTCCCGTTTCAACTTGTGGGCAAAGTTCCGCTTGGTAGTTTTGTCCCGGGCCGCGGACGCGGTCACGATCACCAGCATGGTGCCAAAAATAAAGACATTCGGCCGGTGCCTGAACACCTTCGGGTTTTCCAGCGGATCGTACGTGGACACCAGTTCGTTCCACGTGTTGGCACAGATTTCCGAAAGGTGTTCACTGAGTCTAGGCAATGCGGTCGGTGCCTGGTACACGGTCGACAAGATGTTCTGGATGCTGTCGGCGTCCGCGTGCTGGCCTGACGATGACGACACCGACGCCGACGCAGTTTCACTGTGTTTCAGACCACCGTCGTCCGGTTTCAGTAGCAACAGGTCGCTCAGCCCGATGCCGTCCTCAGACGAATACAGGTGGTGTATCCGGACCAGCAGATAGAACGAGTCCTCGCCCACCGGGATCATGGTGATCTGCCACTGCGGCAGTTCAGGCGGTATGTGTGACGCAATTATGTCGTTCACGTGTTGCTGTATAATAATAATTGCCATTATAAGTAAGCGCATGTTTGTAATTGCCGTTAGCGTATGTATTATTGGAGAAATGGAAAAATACGTTCTACTGTTTTACCTGATGAAAAATTATATTATCTTGGAGACGTCAAAATAATACCTTTCAAAATCATGAATTGTAATAACGAAATACAATAAAAGTATATACTAGGTACAATATACCTATTTTTTATTTAAACTCACACGACCACCGACCACGACATAACATAACCTAACCGTCGCGACTATATTATTATTTTTACTATATTATGTTGACTAGATACTTCAGATGGATTACATATAAATCTTTATACATAGATATCTACATTCTACATATTATTTATACTTTGTAGACAATTTTACTGATCTTTGTATGGTTGAGTTTTATATCTAGAATAAAGTTATGAATGATCATTGGTTATTTGGTTGTACTATTGATTATGACTTGTGAGTATGAATATTGCTAAGTAATATTTTTTATTATTGTTAAATATTTTTTTCCGAACACTTAACTAGCAGCAGACAGCATTGTTTGCAAATTGTTGAATAGCTTATTAATAGATTACACGTCGGAGACGAATAGGTAATTATTCAGAATTATTGAGCCCAGCGCTTAATTATTTTCTCTCTCCCGTCCAACCTTGTAAAATATGGATTTATAGAGGCGTTCTAATTCAAGGAACTTGTGAGTTTTGAATAATATATATCAGGTGACTGATGTGCGTCTTACTTATTGACGTGTTGCCATTTAAATGTTATTAAAAACTACGTTTTTTGATTATAATAGAACATGTTTTTACGACAATTAAAAATAACTACCACCATAAATTTGTTTGCAAAATTTTAATACGGTCTTGAAATATAGCATAATTTTATGGAGCGCGGTAATACCAAATTTACAAGAAATCATGCAACACATACTTTTAGAGTTATGGGGATTAGTGACATGCTTAGGTTTTTAAAATGGTGCTCCATTAAGGGTTGAGGTGGGTCTGAGTTTCATTTATCATGATTGTGTTCCACTGGCGTCCCTGATTTAAATAAAAAAATTTTCTCCTTATAAAATTACACAAGTACCAATCTATACAATGTACATATTGGCAATTGGAATAAAATGTAAAATTCACAATAACTAATAATTAACATATATATTTTACTGAAATATTTTTTATTTATAAACATAACAAATAACCTAATCATTATAATTAAAAAAAAAACTGTTAAATGGTAGCTACTAAATTATTTACCACAGATTTAATGTGAATCATATACCTATTTTGTCATTCAAAGATATAGTAGAAGCATTGATCAAATATTTAATTAATGGTAGAAGATATTCATAAAAATTATGACTTATTAGAATGCCCCTCCCCCAACCATGTCTCTTGTTGTCGCCCATGTATGTCCGATATATTATATTATATTATAATAGTAATGCACACAGGCGCAAATAGAGTTCGGGTTTGGGGGGGGCTAAGACCCTAAATCTCCCCACCTTATTTGAGCCTATGGTAATGTATGATAAATATATAGGTATATGGCCTATACCTATATATTTACTATATATAGTCCCGGCGGTATAGCACTATAGCTAACTATAATTTATTGTGTGGGGGACGAGGTGGCCGAGCGGTCTAAGGCGTCGGTCGCGACGCTGCCGACGCCAGATCGTTTCCCGGCCACTGGGCGGCATTTTTCTTCGGGCAAGTCACGGTGTCCGGAGAACAAGTGCCGCCATCCCCCACCCGGGCATGGCAGATACCTACGGGTGCCCAAATTGAAAATTCTGACAAAACCCAACACACACATGTTCCCCCCCTACTACTACCAACAATACAATACACCTACAAATAAACCATACAGCTAATGGCCATAGTTGCCGGGCTTACGATCAATAAAAAATTATTTTGTTATGTTAATTAAGTTAACTATCAAACTTACTTTAAGATAAATAAAACGAAAACAAGGTTTTGGAACCACAATGCTGGGAATGGATCTGTCCCGTGTTACAGTAGCCAGTAGTTGTATAATAGGTACACACTTATTTCCCAGTAGGTGAATGTAGTAAATAAAACAACGAGATGGCATTGATTTTTTGTTTTTGATGTAAGTGCATTGTGCTTAATAATAAACAATTTAATTAAAAATATAAAAGCATTCGAACGACATCTAGTGCTCGGATGTTTTTTTCCGTAAACTTAAGGTATATATTATTAATTTAGGATGGTCGATGGCAATAATGAAACTTTGTAATATCCGAAATGAAAGTTTTAGTCGAACTTTTTTACGTCGGTACAATATATCTATATCATCCGACAGTGGCTGAGACTATACTATTGTAGAAATACGCGTACCTACCTACAGCTGAAAGCCAGAAAAGTTGGTAAAATATAATACTATAATAGCTACTCGCGTCGTCTATACCTATCATTCAGCAGCATCGTGTTCATAGTTTATACTCAGTAGGTATAATTGTACGATATAGCATCATGTACATGAAATCATAGAGATGGTTTTCAGTTTAATTGGTAATTAGACGAGGTGAGTATATATTTTATATTGTTTCCGGAAAACACATGGGACAAAATCAAAACTTAATAATATAATATAATAATGTAGGTATATGGACATAGAATTATTTTTTTTAATTTTAATGTGATGTAACAACAGATTTTCGATATCTCAATTTACCTATTTAAACTAATTAAAATATGGTACAAACTTCATATACAAATAAAATTGGTTAGAAAATTGTATTATTTGCCAGTGTCCTGTTTGTGAGTTCTCCGGTTTTGATAAGATTGATTAATGGTTAAAATACGATTTTGCCTAGTGCAATGAACTCTACCCGCAGGCTTCCATTGCATACGGAATATTTAAAATGCATCATATTAGTCAACTTCTATAATTTTGGAAGAGTAAAAAGAATAATTACATAAAGCTCCCATAGTAATTCGTAGTTTTACTATAAGTTCAGTTTTAAAATATTAGTGTATTTCGGATTGCCCATAGATTTTCTTAGCTTAAATTAATTAATTAGGCTAATTTATTACCCCTTCATGTAATATTACCAGGTGATCCATTTGAGTGTTTACACTCATTATTTCAAAAAGTTTGAACTTTTAACACCGGTCATTTAAATACTTAGGTATAACTAACGAACTACTTGTCCGTAACTTGATATTTGTAGATAAAAATACTCTAAATAATATTTTGCTTTTAAATTGAAACTAAAAAATGTATGGTGTTATTCAAAAAAGTAAAAACTTAAAAATCATAATGATAAAAATAGTAAAATTAAATTTTTTTCGGAAATGTTGTTTTGAAATGATAATATTATAATAAAATAGAATTATAATGTAAAAAAAAAATTTTGAAAAATATTGAAACATTACGAAGTACCTAATGAGTGTAGACACTAGTATTGATAGGTAAGGTAGGTATTACATATTTAGACATTTGAAAATTTCCATACATTTTTTATCACGTAGTAATCGGTATCGTAGAACAGTAGGTACAGCAGCAGTGAGACCCTGTATTATGAATATAATTATAGATATCATTCTCGGCAGTACCGAAATGTATTAATTTATTTATTAATCGTATGACAGGCCACAATCCACCGCAGGGTCACGTTATTCCAACGACAATCTCAAAACCGGACGTTTTATGCATATAACAAGGATAATACGTTTGTGATAAAGTTTACTATATTTATTAAGTATTTCATTAATTCATTAGCCTGAATGTACTCTATATATTAATATTATATATAGTGATTACTGACGAATAACAATTATTTAGACATCACTCCACTTAATTTTTTTAAAATTATCCATTCCTCTTTAAATGTTGAAAAATTAATTGTTTTTATCAGTTTTAGCTCTTATAAACGATGTTATGTTTTTATAAAAATTACGTCTAATACCTATTATTATTTTTTTTTTATAAACATTTTGTTTTTTATAATTTAATACTAAATGTTAGTAGATCAAAACTTCACTTAGTCATTTAGATAGTAGTTCAAGATATAATTTCCACAATATCTCTAATAATTTAATATGTATTACTGTATTAAGTTATCGCTAATCACTATTCACTAATGACTGTGAAGTCTGAGATAAATAACGAAACTTAAAGTCACCAATAATAGCAGGATAACTGGAGCTTCTGGAAACTCAAAATGAAGGAAATTAGGAATTAACGGGAATTATTAGCGTCATCTATAGACAATGGACAATAATTATTCTTAGTATAAACATTTTAATAACTTGGAATTACTTTGTTAATTTATTTGAGTTTTGATTTAGTTCGATCTTAATTTTTTAAAAAAACATTAACTATTTATCTAGGTACTTAATAATTTAAAGTTAAAAAAGTTGGTTTTCGTTTGAAATAAGAAGTTTCTGTCGCCTCAGAGTACTCCTCTTAAATGGTGTAAAAATCTAAGTACTTGAAAATGTGAAAATATATAGGTATTTAAAAATTCAAAAATTCAGAATAATTTGATTAAATTCGTTATTAAAGAAAAAATATTAGCGAGGATGCTTGGAAAATCACTCTGTATAATAATATGTTACAGTATGTCAGTGTGATCTTTTAACGATAAAACAGGAAATATACTTTTTTAACAATAACACTTTAACAATAAAATATTCTGGTAGGCTAATATATTGTCATCGACGTACCTAATGTCTTTAAAGTCGAAAAACAATTACATAAAACCCAAATAAAATATTATCACCTCGAAAAAAAAATTATAATAATATTTTATATTAGAAAACGGACTGATATGGTTTGCAAGGTACCTACCTATAATGTCGTGTACTCGTCATAATGAATACACGGCAGTAGGTACAGTACTTTCGTTTAATAATAATAATGATTTTTAAATTGTATCGATGGTAGGTAGTAGGTATAGTAGCCAGTAGAGGTACTATTAAGCAATAGTATTCTAGCAATCTATTGCAAAACACTATATATTATTATGTTGAATCATCATTCACTTTTATCCTAATTTGTTGCAAGTGCAATGTGTAAAGACTGTACGCATATAACATGTACTTATCCGTTTAATACGATCGTATAACTAATATTCGATATATGCCAAAAAATTTGAGAAAAATCTAAGTTAAACCATCTGAATATTATTTTTTGATCTAAACTATAAAATCAGTTGCTTAAATGTCTATAACAGTTTATAATCTTCATCGCTGTCTGTCTTTGCAGATATAATCATTTTAAAGATTTAGTTTAAGGACTTTTTACAGAATGTTTTTAAATTATAATTTTATAAAATCATTATTAATTCATAAACATAATTGAGTTATTGTTTCTTAAAGTTACTTTCAGTATTATTCATATAATTTGAATCTAACGGTTATCAAAATTGTGAATCAGATGAGGTAAAAGGAACATTTTCACCAAACAATCAAGTCGATAAAAAAATAATATAAATCCTGATTATATTACATTATATCAATGGCTTAAAAATATGAAAAAAACATGTGTATCTACGGCAAACAATATCGAATATCTTCCCAATCACCTTAACCGATGTATTTACATTTTCTATAGATAACCCTGAGAAAGTGTGCAGTTTTCATATTATTCTTTAGGGGAAGTCACTAAACTGCTAAATACTATATCACAGATATTGTTTTACTTTAAATTTTAGTACACTATATAATAATATTATATGTTGGGGAGTGCAGCTTATAATGTCTATTTGTTAATTTGTTATTTTGCAGGTTAGCTTTCAGCACTCAAAGTATTATTTCCGATCCAACATTGAAGAAATAGTTTTTAATTTATATAAAATATTTCTCATATTTATATTGTTGAGATTACATTTTTGACGTTTAAGAATAACTAAGGCCAGGATAAAAATAAAAGTTGTAATGAACTTTCAAAAGTCAGATAAAGAATTTTTTTTTTAAAGTATATTCAGTATTCCTATTATTTTACCATATATATGTGTTGGGATTTAAAGTGTTTTCTTTGTATTGTAATTTTGCTTCTATTTTCACTTTGTGATCATTAATAGCTTAACGTGAATTTGAATTATTTTCCGTCAAAATATACAACGGGAATTGTGTGTCTCACTGACAATCATAATGAACGGATATTATTATAAGTAAACTACTGCAGGTACATTATAGTTTCTTTGTTTCATCCAAGTCGTACTGTCGATACTGATAAACATGAACTATTAAAGTATATAATATTATGTATTTACAAAATATTTATTATTTAGATTTACAGTAATACTGCATCACTGTATTGTGTATATTATGATATATACATTATATATTTGCGTATATGTATAGTGTATGTATAGAACATATTATAATATAGTACCATGTAGTAGGTACACAGAACACGGTGATACGGTATTAAACCTAAATAATAAATAATTTGTTAAAACCAAACACGTCATAACAATGATTATTCACATTATTGATTTTTATTTATATTATGTTACCTAAAGGTATACGTATATAAGATATAGACTATATCTAAATTATTCTTTTGAATATTATTTTATCATTTTTTTTTGTTTTTTAACTATTCTAGCACTACTTCTACACAAACAAAATTTACCTGACACATCCAATATGGAGTTATGTTATTAGTAACGAGGTATTTTAGAAATAATGAATAGTAATAACAATATTAATAATACAATGATTAAACATCGACGATTATTTTATATTTTAAACGCGTAAAGTTTTATTTATCGTTTAATCCTGATGGCCGATAGGACGTGAAATAAGAAGTTAGATTTACTCAGCGGATTTCCGTATACGATTCTGCCGGGTGCTCGGGTATTCCTTCTGTTGAAAATCGATTTAATTTTACTCGTGACGAGCTGAACTCTTTCTACTTGGAAAAAAGTTTACATAAAAGAAAAATGACATCGTTGTACAATCCGACGCACGCGTTTCGCCCAAAACGTAAGGTTGGTTAGGTTAGGATCAGTTGCTATCAGGTTAGATACAAGGCGTATTCAACGATGGTTAAACATATTAAACTTTATTTATTCATCTGATAGAATTGAGATTTAAGTGGTTTGTTTCGTGCCGGG
>WHPZ01589945.1:1680-33834 GCA_016617965.1 Macrosiphum rosae
ATTTACAATTATACAGACTATTTGATTCATTGCCATTTACATATTATTGTATACAAATTAAATCTATTGCAATGCAGTTTATTATAATATTAGGATTTAGGGGAGGCCAAAGCCCCTCACGGATCTGTGAACCATAAATTATTCCAGCACCCCCTAAATTCACACCCAATGTGCGCCTATGATTCCTATAAGTGATAATAATTATTTGATAATATAATACCATTTGTAGGTAGCTAATATTAACATTGGAATTAGAAAACCTATTGGTTGATAAATCGATATTTTGATTAACGATATTTTCTGTGTGTAATCAATAATAATAGTTCTAATCATCTATAACCGAATACGTTTAAAAGAAAACGTTTTTCATAGTTTCATTCAAATATTTCGAAAGATTGACATTTTGAATTCAGAAATATTTCAAATAAAGTTTCATTTTCAAATATTTCAAATTAAGAATAGGACATAGGCAATGTTCAAAGTCGTGTGTCTTATTAATTTGTACCTGATCATTTGTAACGTCCGGATTTGTATACACTAAAATAACTTAATTACGAATGTTTTGTATGTTTTACGGCAGGGGGGATGTCCTTTACTGACCACCACACTATTCTGGTTGCACCACTGTATATAGATTAGAATAGAAATATTATTATTTATTACACATCGATACTATTAAGTTCAGTTTCAATTAGTACAAGTACAAGTACAAGTACCTATTACAATGTTTATTGATGTGTATTTCATTGGATATTCAACACTAATATTTAGAATTGAATGTACAAATTATTTCGGTAAGTTTTTCGTGTGTGGTATTATTTTCCTCATCGGACAATACATTTATAAATGAAAACCACAATTTCGTTGTACAATCGGGGGCCAACCCCGAACTTGTCCTCTGACTGGCAAATAAATTACTAACGCGTCGGTATTCACAGCTTTTTTTTATTCCACCAAAACAAGTTCGATTCAATTAAAGTGCTCCTAAGTCGTCGATGGTTAATACAGCAAGACACAACGACGGCCGTAGTTCATTTTTAATAAAACTGTCAGCGCCGAGACCACTCCTCAGTTCCCGCAGTCCGTATTCTATAATAGGATTAATATTCGTCCCTTTTGCCTGAAGTGGGAATCAAAGCTGAGCAAGTTAGTAATTTTTTTCAACTATAATTAAAGTTAAATTACTTTAAAATACAAAAACTAACTAGGTAGGTATGTAAGTTAGTTTCTGATATTTTCCAAATTTCCAACTTATTTAGTTAGAAGTTAGTTTGGGGAAACAAGTAACTTAATTTATATTAGAAGTTAGAAGTTAGTTTTTTCTATAGTTTAAAATATAAATTTAAAGTTCACAGGTTTGTTCAAAATATGTTAAATATTACATAAATTACTAAGTATAATAAACTACTAATAATATACTTGTATACTTCTATAATTTAAGTACTCAAATATGCCTTAAAAAATATCAAAATATGAGGTATAATATGCAGTAAAAAATTAGAAAATATGCAAAACTGCAATTTATTTAACAAAATACATTTTACATGCAAAATTTAAAATTTAAATTAGGTACCTGAGAAAAAAAATTAACACTTAACGTCCCTAATGTATTGCTGTGCCATCCTATTTGTATACCTTCATCAAACTTTAATCTTCTTGGGTTCCTACTAAAAAAGTAAAATCAATTAATATTTAAACAATTAGATAGGTTATTTTATTTTTTACCTGTGTTGCATTGAAGTAAGAGTTGTTTTCTTATGTTCTCGAGTTTAAATGATCTTCAATTGCCAGTCAAGAGATTTTTGTAAATCGAAAAAGATCCTCCATACATCAACTGATGTAATTGTAGAAAACTTGTAAAAACTTAGATCATTACTGTGGTAAGATATCCAGGTAGATCATCCTGACCATCCATATCAACATTTTCTCCAGCGATCAGTGGCGCTAATCTATATTTCATGTTATGAGGAAAAAGTGCTGGCGTTAAATCCCCTACTTAAAAAAATGTTTAGATCTAGTGTTTTTTTTTAAAACAGACGTTGTATAATGGTTTTCATAATTTCCTCTTAACAATCATCAGGATAGAACTTTCTAAGTGTTACTATAACGAGTTCTCAGTACTATAGAGAATAGAGATTATAATATTATTGTTATTACAGAGATTACACACTCATTGTCTACATATTTGTCACTCACACAAAAATATTTACCGTATATAATTTTACAGAAACAAACCTTATTATAAAACTGAAATAATTATTTAAAGTAAAAAACACAAATTATTAAATAAAACATGATTTTTTTACTGTTATAAATTAATTATAAATTATATTTTCACAAGTTTATTCTTACTTCTCTAGTAAAAGGTATATATTTTATAATACGATCTTATTATTATATTATATTATAAGCTATTAGAACTACTTCAACGTTTGTTAGACTACAATCATCAAATATACTACAATCTTAAAATTTTTTGTAATCCAACTATGGTAAATCGTAGTTTTTTTAATTTTGAAACAGCTTTCAAATTCCATACAACTTTTTTAGTGGTCCCGAGCTTAGAGTATATTTAGTTTAGAGTCCCGAGTATATTCAAAAGTTTCAAAAGATCTAAAAGGAATAAGCAAACTTTTTTCTTTTTTTGCAAATTTCAATAATTTTAACCATTCTCCGTCGTCAACAGTGATATGTGGAACCTTCCAGACTATTTTATTTAAAACAACTTTACCTGTAGTAGCTGCACAGCTTTTAATGCTTGACGCATTTAAATTGGTATGACTTCGAGTTAATATTAATTCCAATCTAGAATTAACTGATATTTTTGTAGTCTTCAAACGAACCTAACCAATATTTAAGCACTAAATTCACCATCATCATTTGCCGATTGTGTTGCTTTTTAAAATTCCTGCCAGAATTCATAACAATTATGGTTTTCTGGTGATTCCAAGAACATGTGTGCCATCTACTTCTATCACATTTATTTCTAATAGTATTTGTTCGAAGAGGTAAGAGTAACCATTATTGGACAGTTTTACTTTATCAGTTTCCGATATTATTCCTTTCAAAAAATTAAAGCTTTCGTGTAAATACGGATAAACATCCATTTTATGGATTGATATAGGTAAGTATTTCATCATTATTATTAAACAATGTTGTATACTTATGGTGTATATGAATGATATTCAATTTTCGTAATTTTAGAATCCGTTTCATACCGTGAACTTATATGAAATCATATAACACCGCACTATGGAATTATTATAAGACCGTAATATGGAATTGAAAAGTCCATGAGATTTTATTATATACGAACGGATTGTTAGTGTTTCTATAGCAGTGATTATAATAATAAAACTCACGTTACGAAATTTAAAGTAAGTAATGTTTTGTGTAGATAATGATATTACAAACATTTTCTAGTAACAGAACACAACAAGAAAGTCAGAGTTGCTTAAAAAATTGTTTATACCTTAAATATCAATATAAATAGTGAAAAAATTTAAAAAATTTGACGTTTTCTCCAAAACATAATCCTCTTTCGAGTCTTTCGGTTATTAAACATGTTATGTCTCTTTGGAATCGCCTTAGAAGAGGCGTATAATTGCCAATCTGAATGTGTTAAAGTATTTTATAAAATGGTCACACGCCCACACCGGTGTAGGTACGTGCAATCTCAGTCACACAATGGTACATCCATAATAAACTGAATATAAATACTATTATTAGACACTATAGTGGTACTAATGGTAAAATATATGCACATACTACGTAGACAATTTGTACTCAGAAGAACCAAATTTGTAATTTTAGTTTTAATGTTAAATTGAATATTGACCTATTATTATCGAACTTGAATGGAAGAACATTATCTGTGTATGTGTGGTCGGTTTTTCAAGCTATTACGATAAAATCAAGTTTCAAGATGTGAGTTTTGAGTGTAGGTTTGAATGTATTAGAATTTAAAAAATACAATACCGTAAAAAATAAACGTACAAACACAGACAGTGTTCTTGCCTTCAAGTTCGATGACGGGTCGATTCAATCCGCAGATATTAAAATTCAAAGCTATAATAACACAAAATCGGTTAGTCTGAACGGAAATGTAAACGTAAATGTCCATTATTTTATGCTAGTCACGTTTCTTTTAACCACACCTCACAGTAATCCCACATTAGAAATAATATTAATATCACACTTAGTTACATGCATGTGTTAAAAATCTAAATAATGTATTTCTATTGATGATAAAATAATTTGTTGTACTCAAATAGGACACCCTTATTGGGGTCTAAAGTTCGGGAGTTCTAAAAATATTTATAATACACAGACCCGGGTTGGGCTTTGATCCTATAGTATTGTAAATATTTCATGACTCAAGTTAATTTAATTAATATAATATTATCATATAAATATAATCTTTAAATGTTTCTACTTTTTTATTTTGTAGTAAAATTGATATTATATCGTCGGTAAAACCGTTTCCTGCACATGAAGGTTTCAAAAAAGGGAGTTTGAATTCAGATGAAGAAATGCTTTATTGTAAGTTTCTACATTTTTGTTAATTAATAAAAAAAAAACTAATGAAGTGTAATTTTCATTTGATAAACTGTGAATTATGAAAAACTGTATGAATAACTTAGGGCATCTTTTAAAAGTTTCATCAACAAGTATTGTGTCAACTTGACTTAGAACTTAAGTGGACCAATTCTTCGCAATTGTTTGATGCTTTAGAGTTGACTTATTCACTTAATTACGTCCACCCAGGGTCTTCACTCCGCGATCAACCGCATGTAGATTGCTTACATGGTAATATACTGCTTGCTAGCATAATCAAAAAAACTTAACATTAGCAACGCGTTGCCGTGTCTGCATTGTCTGCAATGCTAGTTATTATATAGACATAATATAATATTATATATAGGTATTTCGTATACAATTAATATTAATTTAACAAGTGTTAATTTTTTATACAGTATTATATTTGTATTTGATTACTATTCCTTATATTCACTTACAACTTATATATATATATGTATATTAACCTTGAATACCTTCATAATATTCAAATATTTTAAAAACTATTTTAATTAAATTAGCGTAGCGGTGGTATAAATCTCTCAACTAGTCCAAGCCAGGGGTGAATAGTTAGTATTTATGTTACAGGGAAATATATATTGAAGTGGCCTCCAAACTTCAAAAAAATTTGGTCGCTTAGCTCGCATTAGATTTTCAATCCAACACCTTTACCTATAAATAAAATTTTTCGTGAGAAAAGTATTATTAAATTGGTGGGGGGCTGGGGAAACGGCATGTGAGGAAAATGCTTTTTGAACAATTTCGCGTAAGGTCGTACAAATTCCGTACTAAATATCTGCATAGAAGTTTCACATAAATAAGTAGTTTTGGAAATTCTCGTATAACTTCCAAAAATAATTTGTACGAATTGAGGGTCTTATCGTACAAATTCGTTCTAAATATCAGCCAAAACAAAATTGTAAAAACATAATATATTTGGGGGGGGGGGTAGGGAAACATACGAGGATATTTCGGTCTTCGATTAACGATTAAAATTTAAAATACTACCTATGTTAAAGATCCGTAAACAAATTCTTTCTCTGTTCCTATTTGGCGAATATTTTATTCTGCAAAAAAAACAATGTGTAGACCCGAGGGGGTCCCCAACATAAACATAGACGGGGGGAACACAAGGAAAATCCCTTTTCTAGAACTTATAGTTCTCAATTTTAATAACTAATAAGTATTGTCGGTTTTCCAGTTGTTCAAATTCATTATTTTTAGCATTTTTGTTTTGCAATATTTAACCATAGATATAATAATTAACAAATAACTTAATATAATCAGTTATTTAGTTTTAGACAACACTTCACTATAAAAACAAGAATAATAGTTTTGAAATAAATAACAATACATATTGGAACCTAAATGTTGTATTTGTATTAACCTTTTGTTGTTATTTAATAATATAATTTAGTTTTAATATTTACATAATGTGTAATATTTGTAAATTGTAATACGTATAGAGAAACAAAGGTAGTACATCAAAAATGTAAATAAATACTTTTATAAAAATAAAAAGAGATACAAATACTTAACAAATTAATTTAGGAGAGTGGGATGATAATTAATTTGTTGAATTGGTCGGCTGTTAACAAATTTAGCTACAGTCCCTAAGAAATTACAAATCGTGCCTGGTAAATCAAATGATGAACCACATCAGACTCTTAGCTATCATTGTAAAATTTGTATCAGATTTAGAATTACTCTATACAAATAAACTAAATCTATAAACAAAATACAACAAGTTAATAAAATGTAACAAATTTAAACATATTTAGTTTGAACCTTTTAAACACATGTGACAGGTTAATACTAAACCTTTCGTAATTTGTGACAATAAACTCCAATCTACTATTTGATAACAAATTAACTTTATGAGTTATATAACTTATAAATACAGACAAAAATTACACGTAAAAATATACGTAGATACATTAGTAAGGTATTTAAGTTAACAATATTATAGTAGTAGTTAGAATATTTAATTTTTTTTTTATTAGGTACCCCTACCTATATTTAAATTATTACAGCAATACAGCTTCAATTACAACTATAATATATAAAATAAAAGCATCAAACAAGAGAAAAAGAAGAAGACATAATACATTGAGAGAAATTATCTTGAAATTGAATTTGAAAAAAAATATCCTTTTATGTTATTTACAATTAAAACGTTATACAAGTTTTGAGTTGATCGTTATTTAAAGTAGTGTTAATACCTTTGAATTTAAAAATAATAACTAATACGGGAACTAATGGCCCGAACACGAAATATAATGTAATCAGTTCTTAGATTGTTTGCATGAAATAAATGTTTCTACGAAACCGCAATAGACCTTTTAAATAAATGGATTTTAAATTTTTTCATTTATTTTTGGTTCAATGATATTCTATAAATTAAGTTTTGCTTTATGTTTTGTTTAATGATATATAATATATTTTGTTAATCTTTATTTTTTGTTTTGCGGTATTTAATTATTTTTGATTATCGCTTTCCGTTATAGTTATGTTTACAAATGTCAATAGTTTTTCGTCAAATATAACGTTATAATCATTATGTTATAACATTTGCAAGCCCTTTTTAACAGTCAATATTACACTTTATATTTGTATAAACGTAGTGTGGATGTAAAATGTATGGAATATATTATTATGATTATAGGTATTAGGTATATAATATAAATGGCAAATATTAAATGTATTCACGGAAAAAAATTATTCACAGTAAACAGACTATTGTGTTTATCATTTTTGTTTAAAAATTTGTCATACGACTATACACTCAGCCCGCAGCCGAGTCAAAAATGATTATCTTCATTGTGACAATGTCTTATGTCTAGTACATAATATTAAAATGAACATAAATAACTTCTAGTTTCAGAGTTATTACCATCGTGACAACCAACCAGTGTAACGATTAGCTCTGGTATCCCCCTGGTACAATAGTCGTGTAACGTAAAGGTGCTCGGGGACTGAACATCTATGTTGTTTTTGAAATGCTGTATAGGTACTACTCCCTTATAAATCGTGTTTCTCTTTTCCTAGACTAGAGGTCCTACAATTTGGCAAACGCTCGTTTAGTTGTTTTCGTGCGGAAAATGTTGTTTTCTTAAAATACTCACAGATAAATAACAGTTCGCAATGTGATACACCTTAATTACTTGGGCTATGGGCACACTATTTGATACATATTGGATAGATCGAAGCCAGTTAATACTTCTAAGCGACTTTTAATAAATAACTATAGTATAATATACGATTCAAATTATTATGATATGACAACATTATGTTATTAATTTTTTGGCAAGACCTTGTAGTGGTGTTTATTGGCGAAATAAACTTATTTCTAATACGTTCTGAGAATCGAGAATCCCCAACAGCCTGTAGGTACGCGTTTGACTTACGAGTGATTATTATTATTGTTATTTATTTCAAGTTTATACCTAAAGGTAAAATATTATATTTATGTAAATTACCGAATTTTAGACGTTAGACCACCGGAAACGCGGAGGCACTAAAAAAATATGCACAATATATTATTATATACGTTTACATACGGTTTTATTATACGCTTATAAAAATATGCGTGCAAGTCATCAATCGTAAATCACAAATTCTTTTGTAACTGTTAAGAAATAATAACAATGCGTATTTATATTTAGCGTTCGCGACAAAATTTATGGTCACACACCGCCCGCGTACATCCATGTCGGTATTTGTTCACATAAATGCCACATTTTTTCTACGTCACCGCAGAGTAACAAACGGAGTTTGGCAAAATAGGAAGGTATACATATTAAATACATTTATTTTGAAATACACATGTTCACGCTTTGTACACAGCGTTAGATAATATTACATATTTTAATTAAAATACTGTCAATATTTTGTAGTTTTAATTTAAGCATTTTAAACAAATGTATTTTTTATGTGAAATATACTTTATATTCTGAGAGGAGCGATGAATGTATTTATTATGTAAATGTATTGATGCATTGATTTATTGATTATGTGATGATGTGTATGTTTTTTTGAAGTGAATACTTCATAGGTGACAACCTTTGCCGACGTAAATGTTTAGCCATATTTTTTTTATATTATATAGGCTGTCGGCTGCCATGCTCATAGATAATAATATGTGTATGCATGGGACATACCATGTATTTAAGTGTGATCGAAGAGCATACTGGTTACCAAAGTGGTTACATATAATTAAAGTGTGGTAACAAACCGGAATAAGTAAAACCACAATACATACATCAATATATTATTTTAACTTTTATATTTAATAATAAATTAACAAAACCATAGGTAATTACAATGATCATAAAATCTGTGTGTGTCAATACACACGACCGAAGTGAATACTTAAACTTTAATTGGATTTATATAAAAAAATGTTACATATTTTGTTTTTGAATATTATCGTTTAGTGTAGTGAGGTATACTTAAACGAAAGTAAAGGAACACGCAGTGACAATGCTTCTGGTCTGGTGCTCTATATTATATATTACATTTCTGTTCTAATATATATTATATGGCCCTGGCAAGGAGGTTGGCTTCGGTAATTCGGAATTACTGTGGGTAACGTGTAGTCAGGTGAACGATAATTACTGTATTTGTACTGTCAAATTCGACTAAGTATGGTATACGGTAGGTAACAATTTTGATACAGCACTTCAAGATATATATTAATATAATATGTTAAATTTGTAATTTATCGATCAATTAAACCATTTCCACTGCTACCATTCCCGTATTCACCTCCGGTGAAAAACAATGTTCTTCATAACTTGTTCATATACCAATTAAAAAAAATATCGAAAATAAATAGTCATAATATTTTTTTATGAGCGTTTAAAGTTAAAATGTTGATAAATATCGTCAAAATCAAGAACATTTCCAAATTATTTTGAGTCAAAAAATCATTGGCACAATTGTTTTGTTTATATCGAAGATTTTAAAAATGAATACAAGTTTACTTAAGTTTTTCTACATTTTACTGGAAAGTTACATTGATTTATTTATGAGCGTTTGAATATTAAATTTTTATTAGATGCTATTCATCCGTAAATTAACGATTTGTCATGCAGCGACATTTTAGTTTAATTTTAATTTCAAAACGAATAACCGTAGATACTTGAAATGTTTACAAAATACACAAAACAGAAAATAGGTATGTTGAGTAGGTGTATTTTATATTATTAACATAGCCAGCAGTCGAGTTTAAATCACAAAGTAGAGATATTATTTTGAATAACATTAATGATTAAATTTACCTACCTAATAATCTACTTTACAGATGAATCACAACAATTTAATTTGTTTTAACTCGTGTTCCACTACTCCCGTGACCTTCAATATACTACCCTTAAAAACTGAGTATAGTAAAATATATTATACTACCATTAAATAAAACTTGGTATACGTTGCTGTCGTGTTCGATTAAATAAGTTTATGATCGCAGGTCATTTCGACAGATACTTGATTTTAAAGTACTAATAGGAGGTGTATTGCAATATCGTAAAATAGTAATAGTTATAGGAAATATATTAGTAATAGGAGGATGACAGGACTGTCTTCGCTCAGAATCGTTTTTAGAAATGATTTTTGATCATTGAACTTAAATTTAACATATCGATTACAGTGATCCACTCGATACTTACTGTACACCAGAGCGTTACCCACTTACCCACCTTTTTACTGATTGGATTGTAACATTTTATTTTATTTTATCGTCATACACCCACAAATTAAGAGTCATTTATATAGGCAATTTATGTAGACATTTGATAAAAATGTATGTCTTAAATCTTAAATATATTTTAATACTAAATCAATGTACAAACTTGCATGCCATCCATTTATGTACCTACCATTTTTGGTTATTTCACTCAATCATAGTACCGAAATAATAATATATCGAATAACGGTTTTGGTTACAGTTATAGACAAGAACACAATAGCTAATGAGTAATGACCAAGAAGTTAAAGCCTTTACTCCTTAATAAAAAAAAAGATAAGAAACAAAATGTATATAAGTACAATAAAAAATTACAGACACTATTAAATTATAATGATGTACAATACAAAAATATTATTATTGATTTAAAATCCGTAATTACTAAGTTTTGTATTATTCTAACAACATACGATGACACCCAAACACAATAAATTATCTTAAGGTTTTACTATTTTAATGAAAATATAAGAAGGACAAATATGTTTAATCTTAAACATTTTTAAATTCTCATTCAAAGTATTTTAAAAGTTATTCCATGTCAGTACCAACAACGGTTGTTGCTTCGTAATAAAGAGATACTGTGGAAAAATTGTTTCGCGCGAGACAAACTTACGAGGACATTATTTACAGTAGATTTGCCAAATTTTCACACTACACGGAGTAGAGCTTTATCTGTGTCTTGGAGTTTATTTTTTTTTAACAGTACTAAATAATTTTTTATAAACAGATGGAAAAAAAAATAAGAATGAGTACGAATGAATAATCTGGATTGTTATTAAGTTATCAAAAAGAAAATAACGCTATGACATACCACATACATACATTTCTTAAAATGTCTTTAATATTACGAGTATGTAAGATAGTAGGTAAGATTACAGTGCATACTGTCTCCATAAGTTTGTCCCGAGCAAAACCAGATTTCAACTGTTTTAAAAAAAATTTTATTGTGTAATTCAAAAATAAATAAACGTACCTAATACTTTAACTTTTTACCAAAAAGTTATACTTGCATTTTCTACACACTTAAGCTCAATATTTATGCTGTTTATAGACATTTCACATTTAAAAATGTATAATAATATAATATATTATGATAGTTTATTTTTTTGATTAATCTATAATGTTTGAAAGTTAAAAGGCCTAAAAAGTCATTACAACGTCCCTTATAAGTTATTCATATAACAACTAAAAATATCAAAAAATTATACTTACAACATTTTTTACAGAATTCTAAGTCCTAGTTTTGACTAAATTGGATATTTTAACAAAAATAATGATGTAATAAATTAAAAAAGTATGAGTTGTAGAACATTTTTCGCCATTGTATAGGTATATGCTATAGTTTTCTACGAAATAGGACATTTCGCCGTGGTCGAAAAATTGTGTATAAACATAAAATTAACTTTGAATTCACCCTATATATAGTCATAATATGTTATTTTTGATATTATTGGATTTTTCGTATTTATCTTATCTTAAAATGTCTACACATCGCCCATGACTTTCGATGACGATGATCACAATTACAATTGTTGCAATAAAGTTTTAATCAGTTCTCATCTGGTGACACAACTCGCAGTAAATTAATAAGGTAACATAATGGAATCTCAAGTAAAATCTACTCGTGGTCGTGAAATATTTGTATATGATGGTTTTATGTATGTTTATGATAATGTTAATTTTAATAATACAATACGGTTTTGGTGTTTCCGTAATAGAAATGTTTGCAAAGCGCGAATTCATACAGGAGTAAATGACTACACAGTCATAAAAACTATCAATGAACATTGTCATGACTCAGAAGCGTCCAAAATCGAAGCAGATGTCGCTGTAACGAATCCAAAAAGAAAAGCTACTGAATGTATGGTGGAGCATGATTATTTTTATTCTCAGTTAACTGCAGGAAAAATCCAACCTAAAAAATTAAAAAAATTTGCTGATCTACATAAACGTATTTTGAAAATAGTACAACAATATGATAGTAGAGACTACATTTCATATTTAAAAGGCATGAGCATATAATATCTCACTACCATGATTACTGCTTACCTTTATTATTATTATGACGAAATATAGTATAAAAAATGTATTATTCTTATTAATTTTTACCTATTATTATTATATTTTTAATTATGAATATTACGAATATATTATAAATGTATTATTATTATACGACAAAATATTTAATGACCATGTCGAAACGGTCACGTCGAAATAGCCACGGCGAGTTGTCCTAGATCCTGCAGTTTTCTATACACAATGAAATTATTTTCGTTTTAATTTGAAGATATTCACACCAATCTGCAGAATGCGGTATTGACTTATAAGTTAATTACAATAATAGGTATGTTTATATGATATAATATTGTAATAATTAATAAAATAATGATATATTAGGCGATGTTTTTGACAACAATAAGTTAAGCGTACTGTAATACTAACAGAAAAATAAATAAAATATCCTTACCGGGGTGCCTCGAATGGATGTCATCCCCTCTCTTGTCCTTCTATTTATTTTCTATTTTGTCTAATTTGCTTATTGTATTGCTATAAATACAGATTGTAATTAAACCTTCTTTTGTAATAATAATAAAAAAATACCCTTAGAAATAGAGGCTAACACACCATCTCCACTCATAATGGTTTTGTTAGTGTGCAATGATTTATTATTGAATTCATATTAAACACATCAATTATTACAGTTAAATTCTCAATGACCAGGTACACTCAAACCCTTACATTTAGGAATGTGATTTTTCCAGTTTTTATATTTATGATCTCTAAAAAATGTCTCAGCTAAATGTGTAGCCTGAGTACTCTTTTTCGAGCCAAACGATTTACACAAGTTATTTATGTGTCTTATTAAAAATTGACTATAATATAAATTTCTTTCAAAATAGTGGGTGTGTGGCATCTTCTTAATACTTAATATTATTAATGCATCAATTCACCCAATTGCAACAAATTGCATAACATAGGTGCTTATACAAAATTTTAAAAATTGAACGATTTATAAATTTTCTTATTTAAAAATATTCTACTAGGTATTCATTATTTGCATCAGTAAATTTGATCCCTTAGCCTTGTTTACCATTTTTACAGTTGAAAATTGTTTCGTTTATTTACTCACTAACAAATTGAGAGCTTATTCAAAAGTTTAAACTTATTTTGATTCGAATCAATATAAGTTTGTAATCTCCACTCAATTAAATCAATATTTAAAAATTCGATGTAGAAAAATAGATTTGGTTCAAGGAATAGCTCCCGATCAAACTAT
Organism: Macrosiphum rosae; assembly: GCA_016617965.1. Lineage (NCBI taxonomy): Eukaryota > Metazoa > Arthropoda > Insecta > Hemiptera > Aphididae > Macrosiphum > Macrosiphum rosae. The sequence continues at coordinate 15,282 of WHPZ01589945.1, forward strand.
AGTATATTATAATATTATTATTGAACCAGTAAAACTATAATATATAGTAATACTATTGAGTTTAGTTCATTTTGACATCAGACGACATTTAAAACATATTTTAGGTTTAACTCTCTCAAATTTAAAGAAAGTAGGTATAGGTGCTATCTAAGCTTCAAGTTTAAGGGAGGTTATGATAGAAAATTTAATCTTTGGGATGTCAAAAAAATAAAAATATAACGAAAAAATGGGAATATTTATGAAAATTAATTTTGTTTTATTGTTGTAATTTAAAAACAAATAGGTGACTACAGAGCTTTAAAATATTCAAAAATTATTTAAAATAACATTTTATGTACAAATACAATTTTAAAATATTTTGGATATTTTTGTGAAATTTATAGATATTTTAAAATGTTAAAATAGTTTTTTATTGAAGTTTTTGTAGCTTCGGTGACACATGGGCCATTAACTTTTAACATTGTTACATTTCTACATTAAATTAGTTTTTGGATGACAATTTGTTACAACTATGGGGGGGGGGCTTTGTGACTTATGACTAAATGTTACTTAAATATATTTTTTTATTTTGGTGGTACTGAGGAATGACATGACTTTTTCAGGTTGACAGTCAGGACCAATTATTTCATATAGGTTTGTCGGTAAATAGTTTGTTTTTTCTTCTGAGATATATAATACGCATCAAGTTAAATGTTTCAATTTTCACTTTTATACGTACCTATATTATAGTATATAGTCAACAAATTTGTTATTTATATTATTTAATTATATTCATACAATACTATCTTTTATAGTTGTAATTTGTAAAATATATCTATACGTATCTACATTGGGATTAGGTATATTTATTGCCAATAGTTACCACCGAATAATTTTAGATTCCGAGTGAAGTATAATATCTTCAATATTCTGGCTGGATTATTTTAGCCTATTAGATATAAATGATATATCGAGAGGGTCAAAATATGAAATTCCCCGTATCTACTTTTTTTAAATAATCGGTGGGAAAAAATGAGAATTTTCAATCAAACTCAGTTTTCGAAAAAAATTATTTAATTTTTTTTGTTATTCAAAAAAGTTCATTGCAGGGACTTAAAACTTTTCCCCGATATGTATGATATAATTTTCTAAATTCAGTAATGTTTTCGATGTATCCAGACTAATAATTATTTATAGAACTTTTATTCTTACCGTGCTAACTGTTAGACACTTCTGTAGTGATTAATATGTTATATTAAAAATTATAATTATTGTTATGCACGTAATACATGATGTATACATTGTAGACACATCGTTTCCGCTCAAAATTATTTATATTTTCCTATGCAACACTATATTAGTGGATTTAAATTGAACACATCCTTTACTCCAATGACGTGGTACATTGGGAATATATTGATATAAAGTAGAAATTACTTTAACGATATTTTTTTTTTATGTATTTGGTACTTAAATTTTAAATTATAACTTCAAATGTGTTTCTTACTCTATGAGTATTTTAACTAAAAATGTTAAAACGATTTTCATTATATTGTTTTAAATAGATTAGTCATTTTGCCCATCATCGAATTTAGAGTCCATAGAGTTATATGAAAAGGCGGTCGGAAATTGGGTGACATTTTATTTACCGGCTTCGTATGTAAAAAATATTATTTATATTTTATTACCCGGGTATTGGGCCTCAACAAAAATGTAAAATGTTTATAAGGAAACCGGCAATTGTGCCATATATTTATAACTTAATCAAAATAACTAATAACTATATAACTTAAATAAATTCAATTTAATACAAGTTACATATTTATTCATTCAACAAAACCATAAAATGGTTAAATTAAATAAAAATACATATACAATTATACACATAGATTATAAAGAAATTGTGTAAATAATATTATTATATAAAAAATAAGCCAAAAACAACTATTCCCCAATAAGGAAGTTAACAAATAGTTAAGTAGTAGTCCAGTTAGCGGGTGAACCTTTTATAGATGTACAATTTTAGTGTCCTAGTTAACGTACTCATCCATTTTGAAAAAAGTTAATTGCAGCCCAAAATTCCCGGGCACCCATATGTTATTATGAAAATTACGATTTACTACATGTAATAATAATTATAATAATAGTGAGCAATGGTTTTAAAATGTTTAACAATTTGGGTACAACAAATCATTTAAAATGTCAATGATCCAACCATCAAACATCAATCATCTCGTCCACCCTGTATACAGCAGTGCCGACATATTGTGAATTGTACTTAACATTGCTACTTTACTTGTGCGTATGGTCGATAAGTAATAAATAAATACACTGACGTCACTGACGACGGGTCGTTTGGATGTAAGCCCCCTCAATGTTACCCAGAAACACCAGTGACGTATTTGAGTGAGATTGTGCATTAACAATTTAATGTTTTATTGGTAGCTATTGCTAAAAATCGATCCTGGGCCATTAGTTTCAGGTTTATAATAAATAAATTAAACTGTGGATTTTATTATTTTATTACATTAAATACATGAAAGATAATGTAATTGGGATAAACAGTAAAAATAAGGGAGGGAGTAGTTAACCACTCTACAATACATTAAGTGTCGAGTGTACCTCATAATTGAGCAAGTCACTGAAGTGACTATAACACTTATAGTTCCTTAAGGCTAAGACACAATATAGGTATATCGTATATGTGTTAAAATCAGGGACGTTAACTGGTTTTAGAAAAACTGGTTAACACCGGTTAATAACAGGTTTCAACGATTTATCTTAACCGTAACCAGAGTCGGAGCAATGAAACAAGACATCGGTTATCAATTCCGCATGTTTGATATCTACCGATAATTATTGGAACGGTAACAAAAACCGAAACCTTTTTTTTTTCCTCAGTGGGTTTTTTTTTTTTATCAAATGATTAATAATTCATAGACAATTTAGGAACATAATATAACGATATTCTGTGAATATAACAGTTAGACTATAAAATTCTCTGTAGGTATGATAAATAATATTTAAATTCCACTTATTATAATATTATTAATATAAATAAATAACTAATATAAAGGTAGGTACTAGGTAAATTACCCTTTCAAATTTCCCAGGACATTTAATAATTAATAGTGATTACTGATTAGTGACAAGTAATTAACTAGTGTGATAAAATATTTTGATACATATGTATTACTTATTAGGTACTATATATTTAAGAGTTGGAAGGTCGACCTGTCGTAAGTCGTATTAAATGAGAAAAATCACAGATACATTATATAAATTAAATACAGCTAGGTATATTCAATTAGTTATTGGTTCATGGTTCTGAAATGTAGCATTTGATACTTGTAATTTCATTTCGATAACATGATGTTTTTTATATAACTATTTTTAACTTAAATATTTAAATGTTGATATTATATTATCATTGGTTTATTTCTTACAGCTGATAGGGATATTGCACTTGATAATTTTCGGCATTGTGATTCCGTGATTTGAATTCGAACATAACATTTTGTATAAAAAATTATTTGAATTAACAATTTAAATATAACGTCATTATAATAGTTAGAAATAAGTAGGTAGTTGGAATCTTATTAATTTTTAGTGCTATATATTACTAATAATATGCATTTGCATGTTTTTTTTACAGTCCAAAAAGTAGCTACATACGTTAGTTTAAATTACAGATAATAGATCCGGAACACAAAGTTTTATTTTGCATATTTTTGCATATTTTGTCATTTTTTGATGTGTATTGCATATTTCTGTGTTTTACGATTTTTCACTGCATATGGATAGTTTTAAAATGCATATTTTTGTATATTTTGTAATTTTTTAATGTGTACTGCATATATTTTCTGTATTTTACAAATACAGAAGTGTTTCATACCCATTTGTTTTACTATTGTTCGTTCGTTTTTCCGAACTATTCCGGACGAATGAACATTATGGAAAAACTATTAATTCGATGTATACGGACAAACCATTGCCAAAATCCGTGATTTTGTTTCATATCAAAAAATATGGATAAAAATCGTGTAATATAATACAACTATTGTAACTAGGTACACGTATTTTCGCTGCTCTTAATTTAATTATTAATTAAAATGTATTTTTATTTGCATACTTTAAGTGCATATTTGAATAATAATCAGTGCATAATGCATGTATATTTCGTACGTTTTTAGTTTATAAAATTCCGGACCCTAAAAATTACATACAATTTTTATATTTTAAACATGTTGTCCATGAAGGTAATATTGTTTATATTAATAAAAACTAAAAACACCTAAGTCATAAATGTTTACAATCGTCCCGAATCCTGATGTTATTTCATGTCTAATATAAATAGTAGTTATTGATAAGTAAATAACAAATTAAAATTTTTTCTTGATTTATTAAATTATTTGTAGGCAGGAAAAAGTTATGTATATAGTTAACTGTGAAGTATCTAATACCTATGAACCCAAAACCCAAGTGAAAATGTACTGTAAGCATTAAAAAAAAAACTGTATGAATGGTTAACCAACATTTTAGTCGTACAAAACCTTTTTTTTTAAAACCGAAACCAAAATCTAAGACTTTTATTTTGGTTGTTAAAACCGGTGAGCAAAACCATTGATATAAAAAAACCGGATCTTACAAACCAAAACTGAAACTGCCAAATTTGTATTTTTATATTGCATAGGAAACATTATATTGTGCATAGGAGGTTAGTCAGCTATTATATTACTACGTAAATAAATTTCCTGATATTTTTTTTTGATGTTGTTACTAAAGTAAATAAGTAAATTACTTTAAGTAATGTATTTAACTACTATAAGTATTACGGTAATTTGAATGAATTTTTGCCAAAAACATTGAATCTATTATGGCATTAATATTTAGTTATTATATTTATATAATTTATTTTTATTATTAACTTTTGAGTGTATATACCGTCTTACCATATTACTAAGATGTCCATGGTTTGTGGCATAAATAGGCAATAGTTTAAAATAATAAAATGCAAATGTCAAATGTCTTAAAAATAGCTCAAAATTAATAGGTACTTGTTCCATATAAGTATATTATTATGAAAAGAAAATGCTAATATAAACATTTGGGAAAAATTTCAAATAATAATTTTTTACGGTTATTTTTTTTATGAACTACATCAATGTAAAAAAATCGATTTTGTCAAGAACTGGTTATGTGAATAAATTCTCATTTTCGACAAATATTTTTTAGTTTTTCCTTATTATTAAGAAAAGAATGGAACAATTTTTAATGTTTACTCCCCAAAGTACCAACTAGATTCAATTTCCTATCAGAAAAGATACTATTGAAGTTAAGAGTTGAAGCATTTTTTCTACTATAAAAAACATAGATGCATTGTAAATAATATGTGTAGCTATATTTTTGATAGATATGTAGATGAATGAATTAACAAATCATTGTTATACTTACAATTTTTAATATATTACTATAAAATAAATATTAATGCAATTGTCATATAATTAAAATCATCGACCTATTTAATGAACTCTCAAATAGATACCTAAGTCTATAAAAGTTTATAGTATTCTCCCTAACCTTACCTAACCCAACTTCCACTCAACGGGCCTTCCTGCCTTCCTTCCATGTTTTGAGAAGGTTTAAACTCGAAGGATTTTAAGGTTTGAAAATTGGTCCATGTGTGTTCTTAGGCACATCTGCACTTAGACTTATGAAAATTACATCCTGGTCCGATTAAGTGTTCTATAGAAATCACGTTGACTGCTGACATACTAATGAACGTTCGGAAATTAATTAGAATCGTTGGTTGTTGGATCCAATGCACTGAAAGTACCACTCTAATAAAAGTAATAAACGCTCGTAAATCCCCTGCAATACCAAAACGATAAAAATATTATTATTTTATTCACTTTGTAGGGTAATATTACAACTGTACCGATTAACGAGGGGAATTAATTTTTTAATGGACTCATAAACTCAAAAAATAAAAAGCATTATATTTGGACACGATTTCAATAGATTTAAATTAATGCTATAACTTTAATTTCTTTTGATGTTTTGTTTTAAACGATTTCTGACGAAACATTCTCTATTCAGATATTTTATAAATGGCTGCCGTACAGAATATTTTTTTTTTTTAATCAGTATTTGCAGGACTTGTATTTGAAAAAAATTGTTGAACAACTTTTTGTCTATCGTTATTTAAAATTAAAACGTTCTACGAATTTTATGTTTATTGTTATTTAGAATTAAAACGTTTTAGATTTTTAGATTTTACAGACATTATACCCTTTAATGTGATGTCTTGGTGTAACATAACTCATAACATAGCAATTATTAGCAAATTTTGTGTGAAGAAGAATTCGTTTTACTGATGGCAGTAGGTAGGTATTACTTATAATAATAGGTTGAATTAACCTATTATGCAATTTAAAGAAAAAAAATATTATCTAGGATTATTTATAAATTATATTTGGTGATTAATAAAATAAAACAAATCCCAATGTTAAATACACCATTATTATTAAAAAATATAAAGACAATGGTTACAATTGTATAGCTTATAGTTGATAAATATTACAAGTATTTTCTTAGGTTGAATATTTTATACATTTTTATCTTCAAAATAATTTGCAAATTGTAGTTAGTTGAACGTATTTGGTCATAATTTGAAGTACCTATACAAATATTTATAAAAAATAGTATACCTATGTATTTTGAAATTGCTATATAAATAAATCATATGCCAAAGGTTTCCTCGGGACTGAATGAACCATTGCAATCGACTTATCCATCAGACCGAATCCAGAATAAAACAATAGAATTATTAAGTTTCTAAATTTGAATGATTTATAAAACAACATTTAAAAAACAATATTCAATTCAAACGACACTTTGTCTTTGTATTTCATTTTATTTATTAAGTACCTAAACTATTATTGTAACTTATCGAACCAAAATAACATATTGTACCTAAATACAATAATATATATCTAATGTCCATTGCGTAGTTGTCAAAAATAAAAAAAAAAAAAAAATAAAACTTATGTGGGATTTTATAGGAATTTTTTTGATCATGATTAAAATATTTTTAAAAAAATAACTTTATTTTTCTATTTTTTTTTTTGTACCTGATTATATTTATAAGTACTGGTATTTGGTAGCCTTATACTTTTGATCGTCAAAAAGCCAACAAGATTAATTTTAAAAATAGAAACTATACTAAAATTTGAAAAAAAACATTTTTACTAGGTACCTAATCAAAAATGTGATGACACTATGACAGATACAAAAGAAAAGCCCACATTATTGATAATCATCGCTGCACTATGAAAATACTTAAAAAATAAAAAACAAATACTGTTTTAAAAACAATATATATTTTATTATTTATATAATATTGGTATATTTTTTAAATAGTCGGTACAATAATAAATTATAAAACTATTTTTAGTACTCTAGAATATTGCAGTGTGACATGGTTGTATAAAAGAGATAAGATAATAATAACCTATACATTTTAGGACGTTATTCTAATCAAACATTTAAATTAATGTTTCAAAACCTTATAACGATTACAGTTTTATTGCACTGTTAAAAAATATGTGACATTAAAAAGTAATTAAGATATAAATCTACTACGACTTGTCAACGAGCTTATTAACTTCACTACTCAAGGTTTGGAGGTTTCACTACCCACAAATTGTATTTAAAAACAAACCCAATGGAAGAATTTCTTAATAAGATATACATTTTATAGAAAAATTAGAAAGACAATTTTATAAGTTATTAAATATTAGGTGTGGCATATAGACTTACATAATAATATACATTAGGTAATATATTATAATATTGTATGTCTTTATTATGTAGGACGAGTTGATCTGTTTGATTTCGTACACAAAAAAACTTTAAAAACCGAATCCAAAAAAATGTGGATACGTTTTTTTTTCAAGGAAATGGGAAAGCTTTTTTGCATTTTTTTGAATTGTTGAGTGAATATTTTTAATCCTAACAGTAACCAACTATACAAATTGAAATAGTTGTTATAAATTGCAATTGGAAACACAGTCCCTAAACATTTTTTTCCCTTTGCAATGTGAACGGAATTATAATAGTTACAATAATACGTGCAGTAGAACCAATATTGTGTACTTTTAGATGACATTTTAAGACGAAATCTATTAATATATTAATTTGTATAATATTGTTGTTGTAAGAATATAATTTAAACATGCTGATTAATACCGAACAGAATATTTTATCTTACATATTTTATCAGTATAACGGCGTGTTATATAGATTGTACGGTATTGTTAGAGTTTAGGTTGTCTGATGAAAAAAAAGAGAGAGAAGAGTATTTGATTTTAACAACTAATTCATTATTACTCAGGAACATAAATATTATAAACAAACAAGCTGAACGTTAGAATCAACATGTTGTATAAAATATAGGAAAGAAAAACATGTCTACCGACAAGTCTGCCCTAGGTGGGTCTTTCTAGCATGAAATCTTATGCCGGATCTCCACAGGACAAGAAAACAAAACAATACATAAGCTAAACTTTTCTGAACACGGACGGAACTATGTAAATAATTGTTTTTAAAAACGGAAACAAAACAAAAATCAGACTCTGTGTAGACCCGACGAAATCCGCCTCCCTTTACGTATGAAAAATGCTAAAAATTTGTTTGAGTTAATTTAAATTTGTATAAATAAAATATCGTTTTCCTTCACTGTTCATTTTAATAGAAAAAGAAAGGTACTTTTTGTTTTTCATCACACATTTTTTAAACCAAAAAATTAAAATCATGTCTATTTTTCTTGAACAATTTAATAATGATGTACTCATTTTTAAATGTTAAAATTATTTATTTACCTATATTTTATTTATTTATATACGCCACAAGATAAACTGTTTGAGTAATTGGAATTTCTAAGAAATACATTACTTTTGAATGTAATGTTGTAAAAATATATTATACATGACATATACATGTATGTCCAATATTTATTCTAATTACATTTTATATTAAACATTGTGTGTAGGTACATACTTTATATTTTCTGGAACAGGTCAGTCTCTTTGAGGAGAATTATTGAAGAATCTACGTTATCTATGGACTATGGAGTCCTTCATCTGAAGTCAGAATTCAGTTGGCAGTTGACTATATGTAGTTGTGGTACATTTGAATGGTTTTTTATTATTCGTTAGGTGCTTGTGGCCGGTGTGTAAAATGACCAAAATTATTTATTGTATACTCACACATATATTAAATTACCAAACAAATTATTTGATTTGGGTTATAACTGTATTGATTTTAATTTTAATTTTACTATATTTATCAATATATGATTTTATTTATTTGATAATTGATGTTAACCTATACATAAAAATATATAGAAGAATATTTTAGCCAAAAAAATATAGTTACCTATTCACATTAATAAGAGGATTACAAATCACAACAATTAATAGGGCATGGATTAAAATATAAATACATAAATATTATTTTAATTAACAGCAATTTTCCAAAATTAACAAGTTTTGTCTGTCAACTATGTTTCAAAAAAGTCTCTGAATGAAAAAGTTAGGCGATGTTTCATATTTTTCTTCATACATTGTAAAAACTATTATTTTATTCAAAGCCATCAAAATGAATGATCAACTTTTACACTAGTAGGTCAATACAACCTATGTCAATACATACCCTGTACGGTAAATTATTTTTGAAAATAAGTAATAAAATAAATTACATTATTAATTTAATTAAATATTTTTATTTAAATTACATTAACGTTACATCGTTACCCTAAATTTATGTTCTGAAAATTCATAATTTTTAAGTTAAAAATATAAGACTTTATTTTAGATTCTGAGTGGAACGATGAATGTATTGATTTTACATTAATGTGTGTTTTTTTATTTTTATTTTTCTACTAATTGTGACTGTGTACAAGATTAATAGTCGAAATAATGATTCGATATTCAACTTCAGTATCTTGTTCGATGGGAACGTGAATCTAGTTGGGAGGTCAAAATTTAAAATTTCCAATAGTTTTCAACAACGCCTGGAAAAACAAAATACAAATTAAGGAAAAACAGGAATTTTTACACAAAATCGATTTTGGCTTTTGGTGTAATTCTAAAACAAATGATCGTAAATACATGAAATATTCACTGAATGTTTATATTAGCCTTTTCTATACAAGAATAAATTTTAAAAATATTTTGACTTATTTTGAGTTGTTTACGGATATATTCAGTTTCCAACTTTTTTGGTTTTTTTCTATGAATGTCAATAAAACTTTATTTGTTGGTTAAGAAAACTTGAAAAATTAATACAAAGCTCCTACTAAATTGTTAATATGACCTTTTAAAAAATATTAATAATCCTTAGCCACAGTTTTTTTTCTATATATTGACAAAATACGGAAAAAGACGAAAATTAGCAAATTATTTTGAGTTAAAATTTCATAAAAATTGTTCTTTTTAAATCTAAGATTTTAAAATGTATTGCAAAATCTTCATAAGTATGTCTACCTTTATCAAAAAAAAAGTATACAAGAAACTCAAATTAAGTTTTTATAAGAGTTTGAAGTTCATATTTTTACAACATTGGGTATTTACCCGATTTCTCATGTTGCGATTTTCTCATTTTGTTGTAAATCAAAAACGAATCACTGGTTATATATAAATTACTTTATTTACAATAATATCAACAAAATATATATAACAATATACAATTTTACAATGATATTATATCATTGAATTCAACACCATCCATTATAGTGACCTACTTGTAACCTACTGTAGAGCAGAGCGACACCCACTTGCCCACTTTTGTTATTACTGCGTTGACGAAAATATAAATTTCTTCTTAATACAATATATAGTTAATAAATAACATTCACTGACCAAATTGTAGGTAAGTACTATAATTTAAAAAAAATACTGGGTGTTTGGACCCAGGATCCTCCTAGTTTTGGCCCTGACCATAGCCTCTAGGTTTTGTCATACTTTCTACATTCATAATTAATTTTAATAACGTGGATGATTTTTAAAAAGTAATTTCATTATAATAACTTGTGTTAATTTAAACAAAATGTGATGAAATTATTCGAGCGTTATTAAAAAAGTAATTAGTAATTACGTTACAGTAATTTATAAATTGCGTTACGTTACTACCCATCACTGGATAAAAGTATATAACTCTGCTGTTTAATTTCAAGGGATTGTTCACGGTGATTTTAACGTTGTAGGATTGTTATTAATCTTTGAAATCTTGATGTACATTGTACTGTGTATCTACACAACACATAGCTCATTGTAGTGTTAGCGAGATGAGGATCATTACAATATTTAGTTATGAAAAAGATTACGTTTTATATTTTTCTTGATCCATAATTTATAATTATAATATCAAAATGCAAACTATAACTGTAACTCTGTCTGGGTCTGTTACGTTTTTACTGCTAAATCACTGAACCGATTTCGATTAATTTTGGATTTAGTATGGATATAGCTTAAAGTGCCTTGAAAACTGGTAAAGGACATATTATTATACTTTTTGGTGTCAAAGTTTAAATAGGAAAAGTCATAATTTAATTATACTACGAAATATATTATCCTGAAGTATACATAATATATTCTTGGTAAGAATATAACCGGTGTGCCGAATATAAAAATCATTATTAAAGAACCTCGGGATATTCTGATATTCTACTCCTCCTCTCTTTATTTTGAACATTATATTGATTATACTGTGAATAGAGCGTTGAAATTACTTATGGATTCATTAAACGTAACGGCAAAGGTTTCAAACCTGCTCTTTGCCTAATTCCATTATATTCTTCACTCGTTAGACCCCTTGTTCGGTTGTTTGACACCCTTACTTTGTGAAAGACCAACATTGCCTTGAACGAGTACAGAGTAAAGAAAACATTTTTAACGTATGTTGTTTCATACTCAACATTCTGATTGCAGAAAACCTGTCTTGTAAGGTATACGAATAAAAGTATTTGAATACTTTTTTTGTAATCGAATACTATTTTAAATACTTTTACTTGTATTTTGTACTCATTAAAAAAAAATACTTTTTTCCGATCCAGAAAAATAGTTTTGGATTTGTGACAAGACATATTATAAATCATGAACATTAATGTTATTCTTTGAACGAAATATAATATTGGCCCATGATATGATTATTTTTATAAACACCAATGTGTTGTATCCTGTATGGGCCTTATTAGGTATATATGGTCAAAAGTAATAAATAACTTATGATTACGATATATTTTTAATAATTTATTAATAAATGTTAATTACCAACCATTCAAAAACTGACAAAAACTTGTTGTGAAAAAAAGTATTCAAATACTTTTTAAAGTATTCGAATATGTATTCTGAATAAATTTTTTAAAAACTATTCGAATACGTATTCTGAATACCTTAATTCTCATTTATTTAAATATGTATACCGAAGACAAAATAAAAGTATTTTTTACAAGACTGCGACAACACGATTACTCCTACATATGTGAAGTTCTCCATACATCCAAACATGAATATTTCAAGTCTCCAGCAATCATAATTTAGGCTCTACGTTGATCAGACAGTCAAAATCGCACTTTCAGTTTTTCTCAAAATTTCCAATTTTCAGTACACTTTTTAAATTTTTCTTTCCATAAAAAACCTTATTTGGACTATTACAAACATTTTTTTTTTTTAATTTACCAAATTCGTCCAGCCGTTCTAAAGGGGTGCAACTACCAAAGAACAACATTACATTTTTATTTATATATTATATTATTATATAGATATAGATTATTTTTTTCATTTTTATTACCTTTGGAATTTTTCTAAGACGTATTAATCGTATTACGCATTAAAACATTTAAAATCATCTTCGAGACTTGGCCAATTGATTAGTCAAAATTGTAGTAAAATCGGCCTACCTACTTCTCGAGTTACTTGTTACATAATAATAAATAAAAAAAGGTGCTCTGCTGTACAGTAGGTTACAAGTGGGTCGCTGTATAATGGATGGGATTAAATTTGAATTCAATGATATAATATCATTGTATAAGAAAAACGATTCTGAGAGGAGAAGGTATGTCAGTCTAGGTTTAAGACATATTATATACCTACATATCTATGGTATTAAAAATTTGGTACGTATAATAAATTCCAAATTAATCATATCACAATATCCATTAGGTACTTATAACACGTTATACATCAACAACAAACCCTGATACTATCATAGATATATAGTACTGTACTTTAGAAGTTTCAAGTACCCAAGAATAATATTATACAATCACAACGAAATAACTAAAATAGTTATTCTTGGTTTTTTATTATGTAATTTCGTTCAAATTTGAACTTAAGATGACTAAAAAATAAACTGTCCTTCTGTATTTTTTAGATTTTTTTTTAACAGAATTAACTACTTATATGGAATCTTGTTTTAAATTTTTAATTCATAGATATAAAAGTTGAACATTTTATACATTTTAAACTACAAAATAATTATTCAATTTTAAATTTGATAAATTTTGTCAAAATTCGATCTTTAAATGCTTATAGAAAAAAATTGTGCCTATGTATTTTTAATATTTTTCAACTGGTATCGTAACAATATATCAGGAGCTCTGTATTAAATTTTTACACTTTTTTGCCCAACAGATAAAACTCCATTGATATTTATAAAAAAAAAACTAAAAAAATTGAAAACTGAAAATGTCCGTAAACAGCTCAAAAAGAATTAAAATATTTTCAAAATTGTATGGTGTATAGGAAATGCTAATACGAACATTCAGTGAAATGTTCATGTATCTACAGTTATTCGTTTTTGAAGTACAACGTAATAAGAAAATCGTTACATGAGAAATCGAGTGAATATCATATATGTTGTAAAAATTTGAATTTCAAACGCTCATAAAAATTTAATTTGACTTTCTTATAGACATTTTTTTTTTTGATAAAGGTAGATAATCTTATAAGGAGTCTTGTATTACATTTTAAAATCTTAAATTTAAAAAGAAAAATGTTTACGAATTCTTAACTCAAAATAATTTGCTAATTTTCGTGATTTTTCAATATTTTGAACTTAAAATGCTTATAAAAAAAAACTGTGGCTAAGGATTTTTAATATTTTTCATGTGCCTCTGAAACAATAAACTAGGAACCTTCTATTAAATTTTTAAGCTTTTTTAATTAACAAATAACATTTTAACGATATTTATAGAAAAAAAATGGAAACTGAAAATGTCCGTAAAGTGCTCAAAATATGTTAAAATATTTGGATAATGTTATGGTGTATAGAAAATGCAAATGTAAACAACCAGTGAAAATTTCATGTATGTACATTCATTTGTTTTGTTTTACCAAAATCGATTTTCTCGAAAACAGATTTTGAGTAAAAATTCCCGTTTTTCCTTAATTTTTCTTTTGTTTTTCACGGCGTTTTTGAAAACTTCTTGGAAATTATAATAATATAGATTGTTCTCATAATAAATCGATATAACAATGTTCTTTTAACTAGTTTAATATTTAGCTACCTATTCTGTTATACAATTTATATAGTATATTCCTCTATAGCTTTAGATGGTACATTGGTACAAGCCACAAGGTAATTATAGGGATTTATGGTATCCAATTTAGTATTTATACAAAAATAAATCATTTAAAAAACTATTTTTCACTTCAGCCAGTAAATATTCGACAGATTGAGAATCAATATTACACAATATTTATTTATATATTTATTAATAATTTATAATTTTCAATTGCATATTCTTAAATATCGTTTTACTTGTTTACAGTAGCGGTATTGGCCCCTCGATTTTCCACCCCTTAAATCCGGCCCAGCTGCAATTTCATTACCGTAATGTTCAAGTGTTTGCGCGGATTAACACATCAGAAGTCATCGGTATAAGACACGTATAAATAATAAGTAGCAAACTGCCAATACTGCCATCAATCAAAATTAAAAATCTTCGGCATATTTTTTTGCTAACCTAAACGATGGAATAAAATGAAACATAATATAGATATTAATATAATATATGTGTACACAGATGTTGGTATTTATATCGATCATAAGACAATGGTTAACAATTGTTGTTAATTGTGGCTAAAATCACAAATAATGTAAGTACAAGACAAATTATTACAATTATTGAATAATAGCAAAAAAGGATTTCATA
The DNA here is from genome assembly GCA_016617965.1 of Macrosiphum rosae. Lineage (NCBI taxonomy): Eukaryota > Metazoa > Arthropoda > Insecta > Hemiptera > Aphididae > Macrosiphum > Macrosiphum rosae. The sequence continues at coordinate 30,478 of WHPZ01589945.1, forward strand.
ATTTCTTGTAATTTTAGACAACTGCAGTCGGTGTTGCATTAAATACATTAAAATTAGAGCAAAGTACAAGTTTGAAATAACTGAAATTCGATATTAAAAAATATTTCATTTACATGAAAAATTATCTAAACATTATATTATATTTAAAATTTTTTAATAAATAGAATAATTTTAGTAATTTTAGCAATATTAGTATTATAATGATCAATCATGATTATCATATATAAAATGATTGATAACAATTTGTTGAGTAGATTCTCATTTTTAGAATAGTATATAATAATATATAATTTCTTTAATTTATTATAAATGCTATAAACGAAGAAAAAATTAGCTAAAAAGTCAAAACTAATAAATCATATAATTCCCATGATTATTGTAACTATATTAAGAATATCCTGTGAAGTCCAACAACAAGTGAAAAAAATGCACAGTCAATAACTTTTTGATGTATACGAAAAGTGCTCGGGGTATTCCATCTGGTATCAAAGCATATAACGACAGCACGAAAAATGTTAATCAACATAAGTAGAATAATTAAATTCATTGCTATAATATAATATTATGTGCAATTTCCCGTACTTGTTATTTCAATTAAATGAGAAAATTGTTCGTCTCCATTTCTGTAATTAGCTAGCTCGAGTATTCGTAAAGACATTTTGAAAATACCCTTTTGACGCATACAACAATATCTCGTGACGTTGGCGTATGAAAATCATTTTATAATGATTTGAGCATACGTATTATATAATATTCGTTTCACGTCAGACGATGGTAATGACTTGTGCACGAGAGACAACTAAACGTTGAGAATTTCTCGAATTCGTTCTTAAAATATTTTTGATATCTTTCATAGATGTTAAAGTGTCATTCTCTGCCGAATTCCATCCATATCAATCGAACATTTTTGGAACAATTTAAAATATATCCAACGCCAATGGCGCGATGTCAACGGATATTATACGTACATAATATTATATTGTAGGTACTAATACTTTATAAAATATATAGTATATTACTGTAGATAGTATAGATAGGTACCTCCTACTTATACTTATTATATATCATACTAATTTTTTTTTATACATTTTTTGGTTTGGGGCAACTTTATTGCGTTCATATTACAATAGAAAGATGCGTTATATTCTTTTTGTATACAAATATTTACCAAGATTATAAAACCGTACCAACTATGTCACAAAAGTAAAACAATATATTCTTGAGTTTCCTTCATTTTACTAGTGAAGTCAATACACGAATAGCATACAGGTACCTAACGCAGTTTTTCATGAAAATTACATCTTGTACTGTTCAGAAAGAAAATTTCATAAAATGTAAAAATTATAGTCATATTTTCATACATTTAATTAAAATATATTTATACCTCTTAAAATGTACCGAGGTATATTTGATTTTTGACTTTTAATATTATTTCTGATATAATGAATACCTGTTCTAAAACTAAAAAGTCTCAGCTGTAGATCATAAATTGGATAGAGTAAATTGTTTTCAACAAGTATGTTTCATTTTACAGTTTATCAAGGTCTCCAATATTCAAACCAACTATTGATCTGTTAACTATCTTACATATATATACATGTATAATATACACATGGGTGTGATTTTATTGTATTAAAAATTATGCTTTTGTACAGATATAAAGTATAATATAAGTTATAAGTTACTCTAATATAGGGTATTATATGTTATAATTTATAAGTTACAAGTTCCAAAATATAATCATATATTTATGAAATAAATCAGTCATTCAATAAAATAAAATATACATTTAAAATCTACCTAATAATCTATTACAAAATCACAACTAAAAACTGTAAAAATTATAAACCAATACAAAATAAAAATAATATATAATATGTCGAAAAGAGTATTACACTATTACCAATATATTATAGTTTATTATAAACCTGTCACCACTTACCAGATTAGTTATTATAATATTTATCAGTGTCGTATAGTATTTAAATTAATATAATATTATTCAAATACTTTTACTGATGTTTAATACTTTCTCAAATACTATTAATCTCAAGAATTATTTTAAAACAGTTAATTTTGTGTAAAGTTTTTCAAATTAATAAAGGTACTTATGCTACATACATACTACTATTAAACTAGTAAATTTTCTAAAAATAGATTATCATATAATAATTAATAGGTATATACTATTTATTTATTTATTATGTTGTATTATTGTGTAGGGACTAGGGAATTGACTATTGAACAATATACATCGTACCAAAAATATCAAATGTTGAAAATAACTTAAAATAAGGTTATATTCTTTAAAATATGACTTAAGTAACATATGTTTTTAATTAAAAGTTATTTAGTATCCACATTGTAATAAGTTACGTTTTGAAGTTACTTAAAAAGATGTGACTGATTAATCGTAACAAGTTACAAATGTGACCAAGATTCTTAAATTTGTACAAGTAATTGATTACTACCACGGCTTGCAAACGTTATAATAACGTTATGAGTATAAAGTTATATATGACAAAAAAAAAACGATTGAAATTTGTAAACTTTAATTTATTAACGGAAATCGATATTCAAAAATAATTAAATACCTACCGCAAAACAAAAAATAATATATTATATATCATTAAACAAAACATAATGCAAAACGTAATTTATGGAATATCATTAAACAAAAAGTAACTCAAATCGTAATTTATAGAATATCATTCAACGAAAAATAAATGAAATAATTTAAAATCCATTTATTTAAAAGGTCTATTGGATTCGTAGAAACATTTATTTCATGAAAACAATCAAAGAATTGATTATATTCCTTATCCGGGCATTACCTACCAGCACTAGTTATTATTTTTAAATTTAATAGGTATTAACACTATTTTAAATAACGATAAACGCAAAACTTGTGTAACTTTTTAGTTCTAAATAACGATAAACACAAAACTTGGATAACGCCTTAGTTCAGTATAACGATAAATGCAAAAATTGTGTAACGTTTTAATTGTAAATAACATAAAAAAGAATTTATGCGAGCCCTGTTTACTACCCATCTCTGATTAACTCAACAATAGTAGTATCGCCGTTATTTGTACGTTTGTAATTTGTACAATATTCGTACTAGATTTAACTAATATCTAATATCATAGATAACAATTTTTAATTTTGTATAAAAGCTACTATTAGTATTATAAATTGACCAAATAGTTTAATACCGTAGAGTGGGGTAACTTTGATTTCGTGGGGTAACTTTGATAATATGATATTTTTATTCACCATAGTACCACGACAATTTAATATTTTTTTCATAAAATGGGGTAACTTTGATAACACATTACGAAATGCTGGTATCAAAGT
>WHPZ01589946.1:0-40392 GCA_016617965.1 Macrosiphum rosae
AACACCATCCCAATCCTTTAGTCACTCACCTAGCATCACGTACTCTTCCCGACAACCCACCGCGCCGACTCAAAAGAAATTGGTGCCGTGATCTATTAAATTAATTGATAAAAAAAAAAAAAATTACTAGAGGGTACCATCGCTGGATGTTTTCCCTCATGGCCTCATCTTGTGTTTCATGTTGTTTTTTTTTATACGTATGTATATAGTGTTAGTGTTATATCTGTTATCAATTCTACCTATTGTGTAATATTATACAGATTGTAGATTTTCTAAATTAATAAAAAAAAAAAAAAGGTATTACATAACACAATGTATACCTATTTAGTCGCCTCAAACATAATATATGTATGCTAAAACTTGTTTCAACAAATGATCAAAAATGTTTGTTGTAACTAGGAAAGGGATTGAAAAAAGTTTTAGAAACGACGATTATACGCCCCCCAGAATCAATGTTCTTATATCAGTAAATGTAAAACCATGGCGGTATAATATTTACCAATATTAAACTTTAGTAATTATTTATAAAAATTGTATTTCAAAACAGAACAAGAAAAATCATTTTAGATTCTGATTTCCGAGCAGTGAGTTGGTACTTTTAAGAAGCAAAAATTGAAAATTACCTGTATTTTTCATAATAATAATCTGGAAATTAAAAAAGAATAAGAAAAAACACGAATTTTTACGCAATGCCGGTATCCGACAAAATAAATATTGTTTTTTTGGTGTAGTCGATGCCAAATTTTAGTCTTAACTAGGAAAGGGTTTGAAAACAGTTTTTAAAGCGAAGTTTATGTTACTTAGATTTTTAAAAGGAAGGAGCTTCTTTTTACATCTCAAACTGCGCTATTCTAATTATTTAAATGGCGTTGATGGAAAAAAAAAATTTGGAATACCTATATTACTTTTTTTTCGCACTAAGGTATTATCGACGTACCCGTTGACGGCTTTTTTAATACAAATTTTACTTCTAGGGAATTTTGTGGTGGAAGTGTTTCCGAGCGAACTTCAAAATTAAGCTGCATAGTTTACGGCACTACCCAGTAACAATTTTACCCCCAAAAAATTGCAAAAATATCTGTTCTAACTAGGAAAGGGTTTGAAAACAGTTTTTAAAGCGACGTTTATGTTACTTAGATTTTTAAAAGGAATGTGATTATTTTGACATATCGTAAAAATAAAGAATTTATCAAATATTCAAATACATTTTGTCTACCGAAAGTCTGACAATACAATTACTGAACTACTCATGTCCTATACCATGTCAGTAAACAAGAATGTAAAATTAGATAACTGTTTTCAACAGCAATAAACTTTAAAGTTTAAACAGCTTCTATAAATTTGACAGAAGTTAAGTTACCTGAAAATATTTCTATTTTTTTTTTTAATTATTAAGTCCATAATATTACAGAATAAAATCAATAATTGCCTAAAGACTTTATTTTTATGTTTGTCTTGTTAGTTTTTTATAACAGAATTTATTAAAAACCAAATACAATCGCAAGAACACAATATGAATATAAAATTGAACCAAAATATGACATAATTTAACGAGTGTTAAAAAATGTAATTTGAATATTTTATTTACACAATTCTCCATTTAATTTGGTAAATATTTGGTGGGTATAATAAAACTTAGAAATATTTTGATGGCTTGCAACTTTTTCAAATTCTTCGTTTTTTAATACTTCACAACTCGTGTAGTTTTCTTACACAACTACACAAGGATACCTGGTCGCTGGTGCCTGGTGCCCTACATTGAAAAGAAACATAGTATAATAGTACGCCAATGTCAATTGGAATTTCTAAATGTCTGTGAATAGGTATGTGATTTGTAAGGTTCGGATTTCGATGCATTCTGGAATGACACGATGTTTTCCAAGATACAAATGTGTTTCAACTTTACAAGTACACACGTTATGTTAACAACGAACTTTTTTCGGGGAGGTTTTTGTAATTTTCGAGTTTTTTGACATTTAAGTGCACTTCTAAATTTTTAGGGCATTATTATTTTTTTTTAGGTAATTTTTGAACCTATTTTTAGTAATATCACCTAAACAAATAAATATAACCACAGGCGCAATTTCAGTTTTTCACTTGGAAGGGGCTTACATATTTAAATGCAACAGACCCGTGGATGGCTCGCCCCCCACACCCCATGTTTAAATATCTTTAAAATATAAATTACTTTATTTTAATATTAAATAACATAAGTAATATATATTTTTTCTGAACCACTTCTATATGTAATATATATTATAATTATAGTGTATACAACTACCTATTACTGCTAATACTTATGAAAAATATTTTTTATACAAATTTACAATATTTGGTCACTTATAAATATTATATTACAATTGTAACTGAAATTGGAAATTTATAAAAATAAATACTTCTATCAAGTATTGACTATTTTCTTGACAAATTTAAATGTTATCACTTACCTATCAGTAATATTTAATATATATGGTAATTAATAATTTGTAATACTATTATTAAACCTTTATTATGTTCTGTAGGTGGATCCGATTATATACTATCGAAAACACGTGAATAATGAATCGTTCTTTAAACTTTATGCAATAATTTCTTCAAACGTTTACTATATTAGTACCCATATTGGATAGTTAATAAAGAATTTAATACTTAAATTAAAATACAATTTTTTGGAAAGGCAAACCCCTCCAAGTTCCCTTCCCCCAAATTGCGCCTATGAATATAATATATAAATATTAAATACACAAGTTGCACTCAAACATGTAACAACATAAGGTAATCTGTTTTTCAAAAAAAAAAAACGATTTACAAAAATATTTTGATTTCTGAAGAACTCCGTGGTGAATTGCAGGGAATTTTTTTTATAGTTATAAGTCATGAATTAATTTTTTGAAAGGGCAATTATTTTTATCTTTAGGTCATTTAAATCCGAACCCTAGTGATTTGTATATGGTTGAGATCGAGATACATTAATCGATTAGTCATCAGCACTACACCATTATCAAATCAAAAGCGCACTGCGAGTGTATCTATGTTTTTGTTTGAGCAGGCACCCACTCTATTTAGTAAAATTGTAACCGATAGTGCATGATTCGGGAGTCACGTAAATGCTAATACTACACATGATAATAAGAAAAAAAATTATAACATTTTATTACATAATACAATACAAATTTTGTAAAATCAGTACAAAAGATTATAAATAGGTCAGTGAACATAAAAAATCTTTTATTGCGTCGGTGGACGGGTTGTTAACGAATACGATTTTAGCCACGAGTGCGTTCACACATACGATTGATGGAAGACACTGGGAAAGGGAATAATTAAGTAATTAGAGAGCTACAGAGGGGTAGGAAAAATCAGTAAATCACAATCGTATTTATGTATAGGGCGCTTAAATATAAATATAAATAATAATAATAATATAACTCACAATTAACTATTAAGTAACTGTTTTACATACATGATTTATAATAAAATTGTATTTAATTAATACTTTGGTGCAAACTCTTCAGGAAATTTACTAGTCATCAATTATTTGAATCCACGTTCTGTAACACACAATAATAACGCACGTAAATAAACACACATGTTACAAATTTTATTTTATAAATCAACATTCAACACCCTGCAGCACATAACGTTTTTCAACAACAATAGTTTGAAATGTCGATATATTTAAAAATTTCCAACATGACCATTATTTTAAAACACTAGGGGGATAAGTTTACAGTTTTAATATTTGACGTGAATTGGCTTGCGCAAATCACACTAGGAAGAGTGGATAAGAATCAACTATACATATACGGTATTAAAATTATGAAAACTGCAGTTATGATTTAATTTTTGTGAAAAAAACGGAGTTCAACATGTAGGTAAGTATACATTCCGAGTCCGATGGCCAAAATAAAAACAACTCACTTTTTGCTGCTGTAGGATCGTGGTGTTCCTCGCGCCCTGGTTGGCTAAGAACGTGGTTACCGAATCGTCGCTATCGCCGTCCCCACCGTCGTCGTCGTCATCGTCGCTGCTCGACCGGAACTCGTCGTCATCGTCATCCAGATCACCAGTCATGGCGGCCTGTAGGTCGTCGATGCGCTGCAGCGCCAGCGCCAGATCAGATTTGACGGTGCTCACCTCAGACTCTGCCTGTTCGGCTCGCTTTTCCAGCGCCCGTTTCCGGTTCACGTCCGCTGACTCCCGGGACTCCTTCTCGGCCATCGACTCCCGGGCCTCCCTCAACGACCGCTGCATTTTGCGCACCGCCTCCTGTGCGGCGTTCTCTTTGCACTGAGCCGTCTCTCGTTCGGACTCCAACCGGTCGACGGTCTCCTTCAGCCGGGCTATCTGCACCTCCAGTCGGGTCCGGGTGGTCAGCTCCAGCTGCAACTTGGACTCGAGCTCGGTAACCCGGAGCTGCAGCCGCTTCAGGTTCAGCGATCCGGCCGGGTCACCGTGCGTCTCCATGTTGTCTAACCGGAACGTCAGCTCAGCCAGCCGCTCCTGCAAGTTGGCCCGGTCCGTGTCCAGCTCGGCGATGCGACTTGCCTGTTCCTGTTGCACCGTCTGCTCGGCACTCAGCTGTTGCACGGTACCCCGGTACTTCTTCAGTACCTCGGCCAGCTCCTCTTCGTTCTCATCCAGCTGGCCCTGTAGGTGGTTCTTGTCTCGAGCCAGACCGGCAGCGCGCTCCTCGGCCGTACGTTTGGCCGCTTGCGCTTCGTCCAACGAAGCAGTCACCTCCGCCAGATCAGTTTCAGCTAGAGACCGGGCCTTGAGTGCCGAGTCTCTGGCGCTCTCCGCGTCCTCCAGCTGATTTCTCAACTGCCGCATAGCTATGCGGTTTGCTTGGCTGTCACTCCGTTGTTCTTGCACCGTTTGTGCGTCCCTAAGCAACGCCTTGAGCTTCTTCATGTCCCGACGGAGACGGGCAATCGATTCCTGGTCGTTCATGCTCCGACATCGTTCCCTGTCCTCGGAGTCGACCAGCCGTCTCTCTAGGTCATGACGCTCCCGGATCAGCGCCGTCCTCTCTTCGTGCTCGTTTTCGATCTCACATTCCAGCGCCTTGATCTTTTTTGCAGCCGAACACCGAGTCTCCTCGTTCTCTTGTTCGCGTTGAGCCAACTCTCTTCGATGTTCCTTCCTTTCCTGTTCGAGTCCCATCTCCAGACGAGTTTTCACCTGCTCCAGTAACTGCACCTGGCCAGCTAGATCGTCAAGTTCTTCTTCTTGGTCTTTGAGTTTACTCTCTAGCTGGTGTTTGGATCGCTTGAGTGCTGCGACTTCTTCCTCGGTGTTGCCGCTAAACGTCAACTCCTGTAGCTCGCGATTCAAGCCGACGACTTTCTGTTCCTTAAGCTCCAACTCCAACTTGACACTCTAAAATTGAAAAAAAAATATTTATTAATTTGATTATTATGCGTATCTCTAAGAAAACTTACACTTAAAGTTTGCTCCATTGAAAATTTATCCGACATGGCCATGTCTTTTTCTCTGGTAATTTTTTCTCTTTGAGCTTTTTCTTTTTTTAATTCCTCTTGTAATGAATGCAACTCTGTATCGAATCTAAAATAGTTATTCGTATAAATTATACAATATTGAAGAATTCATGTTGTACAACTAAATCAAATCATGCGATTGTATACCGTTAATCCGATAAGAACTCAACTAATTAATATTAATCTACACACTTTTTTTTTATGAATAAATCAATCGTGTAACGCTCAGGTTATAATCATAAATGGGCATTGTAATTTCAATCTATAGAATTATATTATTACAGTTAGGTATCATACATAATGTCCAATTTTATTTCTTTAAATATTTATTCGTAAGATAATATTTCTAAACTTACTTCTTTTGTTTCTTTTCGAGTAAATTATTTCTTGAGTTGCTTTCTTCCAACATAAGTTTGAGGTCGTTTGATTCAGAATTCAGCTTATTAACTTTTCGTTTCCACTGGGCAACAATTTGACGTTGTTCTTCTACGTCTTCGTAAACACCAGCCAACTTAAAAATCATCATTATTATCATTAATGTGGGATGTGCAAATATGCAATGTAGGTACACATAAAAATATATTTAATTATCGTCTTGTGTGAAAAATAAATCAAATATATGAATAGGTACTCACTTTTTTTTCAAGCTGTTTTTTCATGGCCAATAGTTGCTCCATGTCGTCATTATGCTGTTGTTGTAATCGCTTCTTAGCATACTCTAATTCACGACAAACGCGTTCATATCGTCGTCTATAATACTGGTCACCCTTATCGCTATTAGCTACAGCACTATCGTCGTCACTCATTGTTCCGGCTACAGATGACGACGATGACATTAACGAAGGATCAGTGGACCTCATGCACAGCAGCTGCATTTCCAATTGTTCATTAGTTTCAGCCAGCCGGGTCTTGACGGTCTGTGTCTCCAGTAGCTCTTTTTCTAGACGTTGTCTTTCAGCCGACTCAAACTGTAACCGCTCGGACACCATAGTTACTGTGGAATGCTCCTCGGCTAAGTCACCAGTTGTTTCCGCCAACTAAAAACACAACGTAAGAATATATTTTAAATGCATGTAACTTACTGAAAACTGAAATGGCAGCCATAGACCTTATTCTCGTGGAGGAGTTCGAGAAGTTTAGCGTTAAATTCTGACCTATGTTCTGTGGTGGAGTGACAAGACCGGTATGATAACGGCGATAAAGAACGCGAAACCGATCGCGACGGTGTTAGGCCGTATCGTCTTCTCATTAAAGCCGGCGTGAACATTGTTGTTACGGGAATGTATGAGAACGTTAAATGAGCAATGTTTGAGGAAGTGTTGGTCAGTTGAATGAAACAAGAGTTCGTCTATTGTTGATATACTCGGTCTCGTCTTAAAATATCGGTCGCATAAAAATAGACCGGCCCCGGGAGAGGAAATTAAATTCGTTTGGCCGGAGACCAATTACCAAACGGCAAATACTTAAATGCAAAAAATACATGATCGAAAAGTTTGAAGAATTTACTACTTACTCTCTGTTCGAGTCTGTCGTTGTCCATTTTCAACTGTGACCGTTCCTGCTCCAACTTGTCCACTTTATTCCTCAGTTGCTCCAGTTCGTCCTAGAATATGAACGACGATTTAAAATAATAAATAAATTACGGGCGAAAAATCTTATTTTCAGCGTAGGTACTCACAGATTTTTGTTTCAGTTCGTATTCGGTCCGATGGACGTTAAGCAAAGGTGTGATTCTGACCAACAGCCTCCACCATGGCCAATCTCTTACAACCATAAACTTTTTAACATTTCGCTGTATGCACCGTACAGCGATGTCGTTTACTTTTCGTTTAGCGTAGTCTTTTCGAGCAATATATCCACGACAACGGGCTTGTAATTGAGTAAAGATGCCAGATAACTTTTCGTCTCGCTGAGTTTCGAGAGTTTGTAAGACATTGGCACGGAAAAATATCTGATAAAAATAAATAAATAAATAAAAGTTAAACGATTATTACACATTTGAATGTTTCAAACACACAAAGAAATATTAGTTATTTTGTAGTATAATATAGTACGTGATAATTTGTGTTGCATGTATTATTTTAAACCTGTATCAAGAAGTATTCGTGATATTTTTGTAAAAGAAAAATTGTTTTAATCTTTTAAACCAACGACGTTAAACCAGTCATAAATAATTGTACGACTGTACATGGTGCATTCAGCACATTTATGTAAACGAATAGGTAACTATACCTACAATATTTGACATGATAAGAATGTAAACCATTAAGTAAATTAAAACAAAAAAAAAACATTTATCTGGTAACAAAATTTCTAGTATAGCACTTTATGATTAATTCACACTAAATAATGTAGGTAAATTTATATGCATATAATATATAGGTACCTATAGATAAAATATTTTGAGACTTTAAAACTACTTTTTCCACATATGTTTCACATTGTATAGTGAAGCAAGATAATATTTTCAATACTTAACCAGTATTTGTATGCAAATAAATAAGTAAAAAAAATAAGTGAAGTACACATGATTCTATTGTGGACATAAAAATATAATCAAATCGTAACGTTAAAATAATAAAAAAAAAAACCAAAATTCAATGATCACTATTCATAAATGATCAATAGAAATACATATAATAACATCTTATTTATTTTATAATTTATAATTATTACAATTTTAAAATTTTAAATAAATAAACTTATGTTTTAATCAAAAATTTTCAGTGAAGTAAAACAAATATTTTTTATGAATTTGAAGCATATCACAAATATTGCTTTACTATATACGTTTTTAAATAAATATTACGAGAAATGTATTGATTTTTGATTATTTTTTGATAAGTATTCGTTGTGTAAGAAAAACTTACTAACGAATTAAAAAAAGGGAATAAAAATGGTTTTAACGAGATAAATTTTGATAATTTCCCTAGACTTTTTTCACAAATTATTTAAGGCGACCTTTTAAAAGTATTTTCAAATTAAACATTATATAAACTTGGACATTTTATGTAATCTTTTTGTTTTATTATTATATAAATTGAAATAATATTTTAGTACAATTTTATCTCGAAGACGTACAATTTGAATTGAAGATTAACCATAAATTATTATAACTAAAATAAAAGTAAAACTTTTGAAAATTGTCCACCACAATTTTTTTTTTTGATGAAACAAGTTTTATTTTTCAGGCCTTATTATTTAAACGTTTGACATTAGTTATTTTAATCATAATAATTCAAAATGATAAAATAGAAGGTTGGTATTTGAATTTTTTTTATATTTACATTTGATCAACAGAGAAATTTTTTATTGTATGCGTGATTCAATTTTTTTTAAATGTCTTCTAATTGCATTTCTATAATAGCTTTATGTACCTATTAATATTTAAAACTTGTCATTCTAATATTAATTATTATTAAACTCAAATAACATTTAAAATGTTTTATCATTATTATGATTCATTAATTCTTGTTATGCGTAACTTAAAAAATTTTAAATAGGTAGTCAGAAGTCACATATTGGGTACTAACATAAACTTAATAATAATCCGATCTCAGTTTTTTTACTACTACTATTTTTTATTATTTCATTCAAATGTAATAATTAATAACACACCACAATCGAGAACCAAAGAGAACGAAGTGGACCGAGTGCTCAAAATCAGGTCTCTGCATATCCTGTCCGACTTTTTTAATAGGTGGATATATAATTAGGTACAAAACCAAATTGTAATAAATAATAATAATATTGTATTAATTTTCCATACCAATAGTGAAGTATAAAAGTATATATTTATACGAATAATTAAATACGTAAATACGATACTAAGCTAATAATTTTTTAAAACAGTAATCATACATGTTTACCGTCATAATAATATCATTTTAAATATTAATTTTTAGTTTAAATTTAAGATAGATATTAGGTATGTGTAATAAATAAATGTGAAGTTTTACACAGCCGTATAAAGAAACAAATATAAATTGAACTACGTATATCATACCATTCAACATAAACTCTGATTTGAGCATTAAATTAATATTTTAGAGTTTATTAAGTTTTTAACCTTTATTCCAAACTTAAAGGGATCGGTGGAGGACAGTTTTTAAGGAGTTCAATATAGATAATTTTCAAATTGCTTGCATGCAGGTCTTGTAAATGTGTGCATAGTAAGTGATCATTAGTGTGTGTGACTATGTGTAAAAGAAATAACGGAGCGCTACCACACGCACATGAACAAGTCACCGCCGTGAACGGTAAACAATTTATGCTCATTTGTATGTAAATTTTGTCTATCAATCGACTTGATAATGTGATAATATTTCAGAAAACTTATATGAATTCGTTATGTCTACTTTAGATCGGTCAGTCCACATTTTATGATTTCTAATTTAAATACCGAATAATCAAAAATATTCCGAAAACGCAAAATATTCAAGCTAAATGTATAGTTGTTGGGAGGAGGTGGGGTGAAATGGGGAAAAATGAACTTACCGAACTTAAGTAGACATAATAACGAATTTAAATCAGCTTTAAAAAGTATTATCGCATTACTAGGTCGATCAGTATTATGGACAAAAGATTGGTATGTTTTGGCTAAACTAACTGTCCGCAACCGATCCCCTTATAAGTACCTATCTCCTGATTTACTATTACAAAACACTGAATGTGATGGGGTTTATGCCGTTCTAATATCATTAATTAAACGGTTATAATTTCAGGGCTACAAAATGTTTTATTGACACAAAGACAAGTGGCATATTATAGAAAATGAAAACCAGATCTACACGGCTACACGGATGTGGGTTTCTTGTGTGTTAGTTATGTACTTATATATCGGAATGAACAACTCAAACACCTAAAGTATCTTTAAATTGTGTAAAAATAATGTATTTGTTACTAATAACTTTGAATGTATCGCTGGCAATCACAATATATTCACTGCACTTACTATAATCAACTAGTAAACACAACATACGTAATTTATCAACGTAAATTACAAACGTCATCTATTTAACACCATGTTATATGATTTACAAGTAGAAATATGACAGCAATATAAGTATTTTAACTAATATAAGTGATATTTTGTAAACTGATGAGAGGTTTCATATCTTTTTACGAAGTTATAACATGTACGACGTATGTTTTTTTTTATAGCTAGGTACAGCGTAATGCTTATCATTCACTCATAGCTGTATTTATACCGAATACGGTTATTTAATGTCAATTTCAGCAACGTAAATATTACTATCATCTATTCAGCATATAGTGTAGAAATCGAAATATATACAGTGTGTTCACGCTAAGAGGTACCACTAAATATTTCAGTTCGATGACATTGTATTAAAATGGAGTTTTCGCTGAATGACAGATAGTATTTAAATACACATTTTCAGATAAATTTCAAATTTTTAACGCGCTATACAACTTATATTTTTTTTAAATGGTAACATATTTTTTTTTTCATATTCGGATAGAGTTTTTTCACTTAACAATTTATGTAAAAAAAAATATTTTCTAATTGCAAATTAGCATATGAAATTTAACGATGAAATTTAATATTTGCGAGTAAATTAAAATTTGTCTTTGACGAAATTTAAACTGAATTCAACTTATTTTTACTTATTAATATCCAATATTGTTAAATACCTGTTTGCATACAGATAAAATAGTAAAAATAACATTTGTCAGTAATTAAGATAGTAGGTAATATAGTATAATTACTGTTCGTTAAACATTAAATATTAAATATAAAAAATATTAAAATATTAAATTTCATCGTTAAATTTCATATGTAAATTTTGTAATTAGAAAAAAACTTTTTATACATAAATTGTTTAAAAAAAATACTCTATCCGAATATGTAAAAAAATTGATATTACCATCTAAAAAAAAGTAAATCGTATCGCGCATACGCGTATCGAAAGTATTAAAAATTTGAAATTTATCTGAAATGTGTATTTAAGTACTATCTGTCATTCAGCGAAAATCCCATTTCAATACAAGGTCATCGAACTGAAATATTTAGTGGTACCTCTTAGCTTGAACATGTGTATCAATTTTCTAATTCAAATTATTGAGAGTATATTATGATATAATATGCATGTATTGTTCTTTTGTCGATGGAAATTATAATATTTAAAAATGGATTATTTTAATAAAAAATTATTAGATATATATTTATAATATTTCCAACTAAATATTTCTATAGACACAATTTAAAATGTTGTTGAATATTGCGGTGTAATAGAACATTCACATATTGTGGTTTAGAATCGAATATTATACATATTTCGTTACTTCAATAGGTAACTGTAGAACACTTATACTTATACCTATCGATTATCATAAATAGTTTGCTCAAAAGGTAATCGGTGTATGAATATGTGCGACGGGTGAGTTGTGTACACTGTGTGCACCTACTACATTAATTATTGTATAACTTAGTCTGTCATAAAGGACTATTTGCTGAATGTAATAATAGAGTTTCAATGTTATTTATGATAAAACATAATTATTTAATGCAGTAATATAAAACGATTAAAACAACAACACGTATAAGTGTACCTATAACGGAATAAGCGATAATAGTATAATATGTACACTTGACTTTACTTTTTAATTGTTTTATTTATAAATACCTGTCAAAAGAGTAAGTACCTATAGGTTATTAAAAACAAAATACTCACAAGCCAGTATTTTATATTTTTGTAATTTATTCATTTGATTTTATCGTGGGTATTTTATATAATATAGGTATGACAAGAATCAAAGTTAAAATTTCAATTTTTAACTGATAAATAAATAATAATATATGTATAATATAATGGGATACGTATGCGACACCCTATAAGAGAAATAAAAAAATAATATTATTATTTATTTCTACAAGAAATCGTTGAAAACCGCTATTAGTTTTAATGTAGGACCTGTGTCCTATACGTTTCTTCGTCAAATTATGTAATATTATTTCGGCGATTTACCATTCGAATCGTTATGAAAGATATATACCTAGGTAAACTTACTTATCCAATAACAAATCGATCGACCATGAGAGTTTTTATTTTAACGATGCCTTTTCCCGCATTACCGAATGCTCTCAACCTAAATTCATAATAATATACGAAATTGGCGTTGCAGCCGGACAACCGTCTAGCACAATTATTTGCAACATACACGCGAGCCCCGTTATAATATGCACTACACATATTATACGTTATACGATTATTGCATTTTATCCTATATATTGTAAAATATGTGTTTTCATGGTACGAGCTGTGAATAAATTATAAACGACGTCCGACTCTTCTGTATTATAGTGCACGTCTTTTAAACAGACCGGCAAACCAGTTTGTATTTTTTTATTTTGTCCAGATTAATCCAGCCGATGCGGCATAACGGGAAATTGCATATTTGTTCTGGCACGCGGATCGATAAAAAAACAACGGACACCAATATCAATCTGCACGCGTATAGAATATAATATGTTTGCGTTTCCGTCAACATTTTGTGCGTATTTTATTGTAACAAGATATCATATAAGGAGAGCAAATATTAAAATTTCAATGACCCCAAAAAAATAAAGTGTCGTTTGGAAACGCATCTCGGGAGCTGAAAAATCACATATATTTGAGGATTGGCGAGGGAGTAGTGCAACAAATTGCAATGATGTGCATCTCCCGTCATAAACGTAAAAATGTAATGGTTTTTTTTTTTTTTTGTGGGTACATACTACATTACGCCACACGCGCAGCGGGTTTGTACACTTTTTCTATACAAAAATACCAAGACTACACTCGAAACTAAATACTTGTATACATATTAGATACGTAGAGATACCTCCAAAGCGTCACGGACGCAGAAACTTGCTTTTTAAAAGTTCGCAGTATTTTATGTGTAGGTATATGTATATATTATTAGCAGAAAGCGAACGTTCACCGAATTCAGACACTATAGGTCTATGGAGTGCAAGAAAAAACAATTTTAACCGTATTATGTATTGATTGTAGGCATGTTGCCAACTAACAAAATCTTTTTTTGTAAATTTTTTTTTTACCGTACACGTGCGAATAGAATAGACATTAGTCTCACACACACTTTTAAGGGGTAATATATAGGCAATTTTAAAGAAATTTAAATAATTTGAATATTTTTAATTTTAGACCCGCGATTAGCAAAAGAAAAAATATATACTTTAATTTTGAAACAATTTTAGAATCTGTTTGTTTTTTATCTGTAGTATAAGAAATTCATTTTTAATCTTAAATTTTTAGTAACACTACAGTAAAAGTGCATTTTGAAAAACGAAAATTAATTTGGTATAGCAGTGAGTTTTGTCTTCTGTATAATTTACATAAATTTGGTTTCTCAAATGTGACTGAAGCGCTCACCAAGTGGTTTTTTTTCGCGGGAAACGGTCTCCACAAATAATTTATATTGAGGCGTGTGGCGGCGTCCTCTTAAGCATGCACAATGTATATATTATATATATTATACGGGTTTTTTTCATTCCGCGTTCATGTAAAAATTCGTTTCATATATCGCCGAAAAACGGGAGTCCCAACCTTGTCGTCGTCGTAACCGCAACAGTCCTCGACGGTCTCCACGCTGTTCGGTTCAGTGGACGAACACTCTGGTATTGGTGACAGGTATCCAGCCATGGCAGCGATCGGCTTCGGTCCGTCATTTCCTCCTCCGAAATGACGGCGAATGACCACCACGGGCACGTCTTCGTCGTCGTCTTGGTCCGGCTTTGCGCGCGTCAAAGCGGGACAAGACTTCGCCGAGGCGAACGTCACCAACCGTTCGAGTCGGTCTTCCGGTGCTGTCAGAATGTCGTATTCGTCTTCGTCGTCGTCGTCATCGTCGCCTTCGCAACAGCCGTCGGACGACGCCGACGACGACGTGGACAACGGCGGCGGCGCCAACGGAGTCGTGACTGACAACAGTTGCGACGGTCCATCGAAACCGTCGTGAGGTTCAGGGGCACCGAACACCCACGAGTAGGGTACCGCCGCGGACGCGGATATAGTCATCGTCTCCTCGACCGACTCGTACCCCGAACTGTGAGGCGAGCCGGGCTTGTCGTCTGGTTTGTCGATCGACAGTCCGCCGCAACAAACCGATTTCTCCGAGTCGGAACTGCTGCCGCAATCGGAAGACACTGCGCTGTCCCCGCCTCCGCCGACTGGAAGTCGACCGGAAATCGATGATGCGGTTGTCGGCCGATTTCCCGGGATGCCGCGGCGGCGGTGCAGTTCGCCCAACAGTTTCTCCTGTCGCCTCTTGATCTCATACTTGACGACAGGCGGAGGCAGCGGAGGCAACGGTGGCGGTACTGGCTTGACCACCACTCCGCGATCGGGCGTGCGCAAGGGTTTGGGTATCCGTGTTAGGGTGCGCGGAGGCGGTGCTGGCGGCGGTTGCGCCTGAAACTTTTCGGTAATCTTGGACACTGTCCCTTTGACCACGATCGGGACGACGGCACAAGCAGAAGAACCCGCGGTGGAGGCGACGAACGGCGAACGCAACTGTGCGGACGTCAATCGTGACCGGCCGAGCAACGCTTTTTTCGTCTCACGCACGCGGGAACCTCCTCGGCCACCAACGGCCACATGATCGGGCGGCATGAGTGCGTATGCAAGCAGCAACGGGACGACGCGATCCAGCGACGACGGCCACTGCGTCAACAGTACCGGCACCACTAACAGCGACGAACAACACCACCACCACCACTGCCACTGACGTCGAAGTGACACTACCGGCATAAGAAAGACACAGACCGACGACGGCGACACATCATACAACAACAACAACAACAACGATAACAACAGCAGCGGTACTGCAGTATATAGTGTCAAATGCGTGACATATCGCGCGTATTCGACACGAGCATCGACAACCACACATCCGGCGCGTCCGGACAAATCGACATAACTGTCCGTGTGTCCGGCGGCCGCGGCCAATGTCTCTCGTTGGACGTCCGCCGCCGCCGATGCGCCGTTTCGGTCCATTCACGAGCGCGAGTCGTACACACGTCGAAAACTGGTTTCGCGCCCGAACGACGACCTTCATACGCGTCGTGCGAGATAATGACCAACGAGTGCGTATAATAATAATAATAATAATAATAGACGACTAAAGGTATTAGGTATATAATATATATAAATCACACACATATATATATATAGTATAATTGGTACCGCGACGATTGTATATAATACTCAACAATCGTCGTGCCAAATAATAATAATAATAACGCGTGGAAAAAAATCGTGACATTCCTGTAGCGAATATATATATATTATCTATCATATTTACCTATATACAGGTACGCCAAAAGGCGCTATTACACGTTGATAATTTCCGCTGCAGAACATCCCCCCGATGTTATAAGCTTACGAATGGGCAGGGGAGAAATATCCACGCCTTGAGCCGCGAAACGAGTTATTTCGACGACCTAAAGTCATACACGTCGTGCACGCACACGTATTATAAGAGGTGTGTAAATACAGTTGGAAAGTCGAATATTGCCGAGGAATGCGCGTTTTGTTTTTCGTAAATCTAGTACGCGACCCGAGAGTAGGTACGCCGGCAGTATAAATAGGCATTATGCCTATACATACATACATACATACATACAACTGCAGGAGGAACGTCATTAAAGCTCTTCGCGGTCGAAATCGACGCCCTACGATCGCACACGATTTCCCTCTGACCCAAAACTGACAGAAGCTTACGGCGCCGTATATAACGTTTAACCAAAGCATCGTCGTTGTTAATATTTATTTATTTATTTTGAACGACGACTTAAATATGACTAAATATACTCAAGGACCATTTATTACAATTCTTGAATTTGTTTGTACTACTTAAGAAGTGACTGTGGTGATACAAACAGCCTGCGATTCTTCATTCGTAGATGTAAACTATTATAATACATATGGGATATATATATAATTAATATGAACACATATGTCCGAGACGATAAATAGTATAAGATAGACAATAAATTATAGCTACCGGTTCAAAGATCTAATTTTTATTTCCCGATTAATAACCTAAAACATTTTATTGAATATATATAATATTTATATATATTATATAAACACAGTGGCTACATAATATATATTAATCGACTGAACTTATATTAAATAATTTTTTTTAATTTATATATTATAAAAATATTTTTAAATTGTTAAAATTAACGCCTTACAAGCACAGTAAATACCTAGTTGCAATAACGTTATACACGAAATAATCCAAGAAAATTGCTTCATAATTATATTGAAATTGAAAATTTTTTTAGAACAAAATTATAAATATTAATTTATTCTACTTTAATAAAAATATATGTTATTAATATAACTGTTATTTATAGGTAGTAATAAAACATTTTTATGATGTCAATATCTAACTAGGAAGAGAAAAAATCAACCTGCTGTTTGTATAATGTATAAGCAATTGTAGAATAAACTATAATAATTGTGATTCACACAACTAACATTCAAAATTGTCGAACTGTACCAATAAAGTACATTAAGTCTAATGTTATCTTATTAAATAATTATCTTGAAAATCAACCGAACACACATAAAAGAAATTTAAAGAAAAAAGTTGACCAATTTAACAGACAGGTATAGTACGACGGTATATAGTAATTTATTTTCATCGAAGTTTTTTTTATGCATGTATATTATATGTATTGATTATTTGAAAAAATTAACCACGAATGATAAAATCATCGATGCTTAACTCTATACGGAAATTCGAACTTGCTAAATTCGTGCTGCCCGGATTTTATTACCTTATATAGGTACCTAAACTTAAAAATAACAAGCGTGTAGCATAGCAAATAGTAATGCTTTTAGGACGGATATAAAACAATATGATAACAAATTACTAATACAGTGAAGCTAATTAAGTGATGAAGCAGATACGTACAATTTTCTAAAAGTTATGTATTAATAACGAAATCAGTAGGTACGACAAAACGTAAACTGTTGTATATTATTATCTGTTCAAATTAATTTATATAATACAATGAGCAAGTTTAAACAAATTTTAAAACTATTATTAGCTAGTCGACTGTACAGTGTATAAGAAATTATTTTTTAATAAAAATAGTAAGTAACATAATTTGTTAAGGTAGAATTTAAAATTGAGTTGAGTAAACATTTTTTTTTTTACGACTTAATTATATTCACTAAGTTATTATTTAGTACTTATTGTAAATAAAATATTGAATATACAAAATATTATAACATATTATAATATACAATTCTATACATATAAGTTAGTAATAGGCAATAGGATTGAGTATAATATATTATACACACTCTCTGCCCTATGGTAATAGTTAATGATTAGTATAATAATTTATGATAAAATAAATATAAATTAGAACATTTACCTAGCTACAGAAATAAAATATATTAACTAATACTCAACTTTAAAAGGAAAAAAAATAATGTCTTAAACAAAATATATATACAATTCTTTGGTGTCTCTGTCTATACAATTATTTTTACTTTTTTCATCTCATTGCTCAGACGTGCATGACTGTGGTTATGTCACTTATTCATATAATAGAGACAAGGTCATCGTCTCTTCTTTTTTTTGATACATAAAAAGTTATAAATTTTCACTCAAAGTATTTCCATTGCTTTTTACGATTACGAATTCTATACGTATTTTTTTATTTTATTACACTCATACCCGTAATAAATTGAATGAATAAAACGTCCACAAAAGTAAACTAAACTCGAATTCGTCGTATTTAATATATTGTATCTAAGCTTGAAAATATTATCCACACTCGTTAAATACTAAAATGTTTAATTTGCAAAGATAATATCTCACGGTGCAGTCTTTTAAAAAAATGTATAGGTACTTAGAAAAATTACTTTAGGTGTTCTAAACACTAATCTATACTAGTACAAACACATGCGCTCATATTAAATTTAAAAGTGTAATGTTCTCTATTTTCTATTATTATATTTTAACACAGTCTCACACGTAATAAAACGTGGGAACGCTAATACCATTATTGTACATCTAACAATGTATACAAATTATTATGTGTTAATAGCACATCATTCTCTGGCAGAATCATCGCGGCATAATATAATGGTTTTATAAATTTATATTGGACATTTAAAACGGTTGTCGGGCATAGAGTACTAGAGTAAGAAAAAAATATAACATTATAATATTAAATAGATCCGTGAGGCGGCACAGATAGGCATTACGGAATTTCTGAAATTATAATTGTATTAGTAAAATAGTAGAATAGAATGCATAAGCATAATATAAAATGGGACATGAGCCCAAGTTGATGTCGCAAATCGACCGGACTCGTTACTGATGACGGGATCGTCTAAAGCAGTGACAGACAACCCTAACTTACCAGTGTCAGTTTTCCAAAATTAAAAGTTCAACAGGTTAAATATTGTATTCGAATAATTTTTTTCTCATATTCTTAGATAAAACAAAATTATAAATTTTAAAATTCTGCAAGAGCCTTTCCAACTTAGGTACGTTACACTAGGCATCCAGTGTCGAGAATAAACGGCAATTGTATATTTTAATTGTATATATTATACTATGTACCTATTGAATATTTTACATATACGTATAAGAGTGTAGGTATGTGACTTTTATGTATTTTGAGTAGTGAGTACTGTACAAATAATATAATAATATAATATGTACAGGATTCACAAGTGTGCGGTGTGCCTATTTCATATTGTCAATATAAATTATTGCATAATATACCATTGTCAATACTCCATACACATAATAATTATTAATGATTTATCTAAACTAACTAAACAAATATTTTTCAATGTGACAAGTCCAAACCGATAATACATTTTGGGTTATACTTAAAACTTAGGTAATAACTAACATGGTATGTATTACATACATTTCTGAGTAAAGACGTGAAATATTAGATACGTAGTTATTAATTTAAATTTGAGTACGATTTGACTTAAAATTTGATTATTTTCAGAGTTATAGGGCAGTTCCGCTTTCCGTTCACTGACTTACGACAAAACCATCAACAGGTAATGTAACATATTTGTAATCTTCTATATAAAAAAGTAAATATCTGAGAATTTACCAACCTAATTCGTCAAGATGTTGACTAAAAAATTAGATTTAATTATAAACTGCATATAATAATTTAATATTATATAATAAAACAGTTGTCAAAAAAATTGTTCTAACTCGGAACATAAATTAAATTAATAATTAATGTATTCAAATATTCAATCGTTTCTAATGTGTATGAAAATTCTTCTATAAATACACATACAAGTTAATTTAGATTTCATGAGTATTAGAACTTAGAATTATAAGAAATACAACGATTGATGGATACAACGAAATAAACCACACGAAGCAACATAATATAAAATAGCTGCAAGGCTCGGAACGAACATCAAGTATAATTGTATATTTTTCAGAAAGTGGAATATTCAAAATTGATACGATACAAATTCGTTTCATGATGCATTGCAACTCAAGTAAAAACATTGTATGTTGCATATTTTGTTTATAACAAGTAACAACAAACAAATTTTCAATACTATACCTAACGAGTATTAATTGTTAATTTTTTATGGTTGGGCCGGTATTATATAACATTTATTTAATAAAAAAAATTATTTTTACTAACAGATCATAGCCTCCGTAGTTTCGGAGGAAATAGGATCCAATTTGGTACTATTGATAAACTGTAGCTAATGTAAAAAAATATTAAAAAATCACAGTCACGAAAACAAATTTTCAAAAATTACGCACCGGATATCCCTTTACCTCCAGATTCAATCATAACTCAATTATGCAGTACCGGAGTTAATGCCGTAGTTAATGAATAATTATGCTTTTTCCCTAATTTATTTCTGTATAAACACATATTTTATGAATAAATTATTGCATACTATACTGCATATTTGAGCTTTTTTTAGTGCATACGGACATATTTTATAGATTTTCAGAGCACATAAAGTTCCGAGCCCTAGATTCATGTAATAAAATGTTTAATTTAACAACTGTACGCATTATTTTTATTACTATTATATATATATATATATACTGATATTATAACTGTACTCGGAAATGTATTCTAAAACATTTGCCATCAACTTTTAACAGTTAGCCAATGATGTTATCAATAAAGTGCCAAATACAAAGACGTGCACATTTTCCTAAGCATTTTAATATATCAAATTATATTTATTTGTATACAAATTATGAGTAGGTACACCCATTTTATCATTATGATACTTGGCACACTTAGCGCAAATATTATAAAGAGTAACATGACATCTAGTCAAACCATAATCAATCACCAAGTATCTCTGAATTACTTTTACGAACATAAGTAAAAAATAATAATTAAAGACCAGATTCTCGTGCAATTGCAACATTTTATTGAGTGTCCCAAAATGTATAAAAACAAGTTATAAATCCAAATCAAGTGAAATAGATTAATTTAAACGATGTTACAGCGTTTACAGAGTTTTTGCATTAAAATGGATATTACAATTTTTTTCATTTAAAACTCACGAATTCATATTTTATAAAAAGGTTTTTGGTTCATGACCTATTATTACAATTTACAGGTATTATACATAATAAATATTAATATATTATTTTAATTTATAATTTGTGTTACCTACGTTATCATTCTTATTGGGCCTTTATGTCTAATATAATAGGTACGATATAATAAAGATAACGACGATATCACATGACTAGTAAGTAAATTTAACTCAAATAGCTTATAATATTGTTAAAAAAGTAGGAGATGGACTTAAACAAATTGGAAATGAAAACGAACAGTAAATACTCAATGAAAAATGTAACTCATTGTTTGATAAAAATCCTGGATACGAATATACGATGATATTTTAAACAATGCTTCATTAAATGGAAATTACGTAAATGTAAAAATATATCTTGCTATTAATTATTATAAGCTGCTACAAACCAAGTTAAAGCGTGTTTTCACAACTAAAACTCGTATGAGTGAAAGAAAACACAATTTCACAGAAAACAACTTTGAAATGTTAAAACACATGATAATAAATTGTAATGAAATGTTGTAAATCAGATTATTTTTTATGTGCATACTACATACTACATAATAATAATATAAAAACCAAATAGTAAAAACCTAATAAAAGTCAAATTTAAATTATCTACACAAAATTATTGTTGGGTATATACCTAATTCATAATACAAAAATAATTTAGTTTAGGGACTGGTTTTTGCACAATTGAGCATTTTAATTGCATGTTTTTCAGGTGTTAGCAGCACAAACCTCCGGTAATTATAGTCATGTTTTTTTAACCCTAATGAATATGTCATACGGATGAGGCTACTTTAGAACATTTAATGCAGTTTTTTGTAATTATTTCCCTTTGCTATGCAGTAAAATAATATAACCAACTTATGGTTTTAGTTACCATTTAAAATTCAAGCTTCTATGCTTAAATACCATAAATAGTTTGTACAATATGTTAATATACCATCGTTGATTTTTACAAAAATGTTATTTATTATACTTATGTTATAATTCTGGAATAGATTTTAGAGTGAAGTAATAAAAAGCGAGCTATTCACCACATCACTGAATGTAAAAAGAAACATATTTTATACTTATAAATATTATTAAAATAACAATATTTAACTAATTATTTACTAATTTAGTCAAATATATTTTTTAATATTTCTGAGTTAATTTTGTCAAAAAAATTGATTATTTAAAAAATGAATAACTATAATTATTATTTTAAAAATATTGCATAATTTACACCTAAAAATTAGCCTCAAATATGAAACCTGGTAAAAGACAATACAACCAGACCCTATTAATATTCTACACTTGTCAAGTAATTGTCATTTTTTTTATGGTGTAAAAAATTTACTTTTAAACAAAATATTAAGCATAAATATAAATTTAAATTACATGCTTTAACAAACATTTTTAGATACATGTATTATGTATAAATAATGATTAGTAAAAATATACATTCTACATGTGTTTACTGTTTAGTAAGAATACTCAAAACATTCATAATATTTGTGTTATGAGTAAAAAAAAAAAAAACAGAATAAAATATATAAAAATTAATAATATAAATAAAATTGTTAGTACTCGGAGTATGGTTATGAATTTGGCTGATTTATCATACTATGATATAGTCTTTATGTGATAATATTTCATACTTGTATTATATATTATACTTTATATTTTATATTATTCAAACATTAGTGTAAGCAAGGGTGTCAGGGAGTATCTAAAAATAATAATTTGGTTAATTCAAACAAATAACCTATATTAACAACCAACAAGTAATAACTATAATACAGTATCAATTACTAGTAATGTCATGACTCGCATAATAAAAACTAAACAATATACTTTTGACCGAAGACGTCCAGATTGGTGGGCTAAGCATCAGCCACAATAATCTTGGTAAAAGTCAGACCAGGCCGGCTCTAGTATGACACCATGCTAGACATGCTAGTATTAGTATTAGATATTCATTTATTACCTAATTGTAATATTAAATGTGTGTGACATTATCAAAAATGGTTTACATTCATATAGAAACATTCAAACGCAATTACAACTTGGAATTATTCCTATATATTTTGTATTAGTCTATAAACCTTTAGGTTTTACTAAAATATGTATAGAATATTAATAAATAATATTTTACTTACTTGATTAATTCCAATTTTGTACAAAGATTCATCTATATCAGCTTTGCTCATAATCTCAGAAACACATTGTCGGTGATCTTTAATTGTGTTGTTTGAATCATCAGTTTTTAAATTAGTAGGCAGAAATGCAGCAAATTTGCGAATAAATTCAGCAATAAACATAGAAATTGGAAATCCTTGTTTATAAAACCGAATAGTAGGTAAAATATCAGCTCCACGCATCTAAAAAATACAACAATATTGTAATATTTAAATAATTCAAAAATTTTTTCAAAACTGAATAGTAAAATGTACTTGTTGTCTTAAAAGTGGTATGTCAACAGGTTCTGGATTTGGCTTATTGGAATTAGGGCTCAGCGTGATTGATTGCAGTTTATACATAGAATTAAAAACTCTAGTAGCTGCAACATCAGTGCGGTTAGTAAAACCAGCTTCATGTTGTGCAATAAAACAATGAATAAAGTGCTGTCCAGTCCTTCGCAAGGTTTCAACTAGTCCATCCTACCAAATTAAATTACAACACATAATACAAAGTAAAATTTATAGCTCATTCAACTATTCATTGTTATACTAACCACCGCAAATCTTATTTGAACACTCGTTAATTTTCTTTTCAGTGTCGCTGCAGTACTGAGACTACCAAATGTAGCTCGTCGAATACTAGACATACGTCTTAATGACTGGGTTCCGTCTACAATTGCTAGTGTACTTGTAAGACCGGCACCTCGATTTTTGGAGAATACAGTTGAAATATCAATACTGTATGAAAAAAAGGAAATTTACATAAAAAAATCTATACAAAATTATGAACTAACATTATTTTACTAACTTGGATGAGTCGTGGAGTAGTGCTATAGCTGTCTTTGCCATACCATCACGACACATATTTATCCATCCATTAATATTATATGTAATTGGAATGGTTTCACGAAAATGAACCAAAGTGAATTCATTGGGTTTGTTACCATTCTTTAGAATATTTAAAAATGCTGAAATTACAAAAAAAAACCAATTAATATATTTTTGGACCAATCTATAAAAGTGATCTATTACAAATTGTAACTAACATTTATCATTCGATATGTTTTGGATTTTTTCTATAAGATCTTGATCATTTGAATTAGTATCACCAGCTGTATCATCAAGAATTCTCAATAAACCAGGGCATGGTTCAGGCTTTAAATCTACCATTGATGGACTGCGACCAAAACCAACAGCTCCTTTAGCTCCAATAAATAATTTTAACATATGGTCTTCAGCACAAAACTCAGCTTCATAACTAGCAGCTGTTTCTACCTTTTCTATCTTATATTTTTCTAATGGAGCAACAACAGCATAATTATGATAACTTGATAACAGTCGCTCGTGAAGATAATTTGTCCAAAAATCAAACATGGTTAATGCAGACTTTGACTTAACAATATATCCTGGATAATCTGGAATTATAATAGAACAAAGAGAATGGATAGATGGAGCTAGTTTACTGAAAAAAAAAAAATAATAATAACAATAATTAATATTCAGTAGGTAGACAATAAAAATATATTATAATGCATGTATAAGGTTTTATACATTATAAAATATCTTCATAGAAATTGAAATATACAGATACAAATTACATATAAATATTATATGTATATTATACATAATTATAAAATAATTTTACCGATTAATAATCGATGCTACAAGGTTGAATGTCTCTGTATACAGTCCAACAATCAAAGCATTTAGTTGGTCGCCTATATCACATTCAACAAATATCTCAACATCTGGAAATACCAAGCTAAACAAATCATCAGAATTTCCTGCGCCAAGACATTTTGCAGCTCGTTTTGCTGCATCGGAATTGCTCCAAGTCCATTGTACTTTATCTTTAAATATACTATCTAGATAAGAACATACAATGCAAATGTAATAATTATAAATTATTCATTTTAGATTTACTAAATTTGTCACCTTTTTTAACTATTTTTGTGTGACTAAGATGTATAATTGCAGCTAACACAGCATAAATTGCTTTGAGTTCAGTGTTTGAAAATCCAAGAATCATCATAGCAGATTGAAGATTAGTGAACTCCACAGCTGCTTGACTTTTATCAACTCCCTAAACAAATATTTACAAATTTTACAGTAATTTATAAGTATTTTTTTTAAATATTTAATACTTTATTATTTATTAATTATTAGTTGTTACACACCTTCAAATCATCATTGATTTGATCTAAATATAATTCTTTACGTAGTGCAGGAATATTTTCTATACCAGCTAGCAAGTAATAGAATACATGAAAAGAGAATTCATTAGGAGGATGATCAATGAGCCTCCATTTGTCATAAAAATGCATTTGAATGGACATTGATGCAATTTGTCCACCTTGATCTAAATCAATGCTATATAAATGTACAGATCTAGTAGCATTTGGATTATTTGCAGTCGCCGCATTTCCAAAAGCTTCTAAAACTGTCCACATGGCTTCAATCTTTTCAAGAGTAACAACCTAAAAGTATATTTAGAAAATGAACCGCGTAAAATCAAATAACTTTAAATATTTTAAAATATACAAATTATCCTCATTTACCTTATTAGGAGATACTGCTGTTTGTACAAGGTATTGTAATAAATGTTTACATGACGTTGATTTTCCACTTGCTTGACATCCCATAGGAATTAAAGACTGATCGCGACGTGTAGTTACAGCTGCCATGTATACAGACTGTGCCATAGCATAAACATGAGGTGGTGGTTGTTTATTAATCTTATGAAGATTTTTAACCATATGCATAACCTCAACCATAACAAAAAATATTTTAATTATAGCAGTTAATTAAATTTTATTTAAAGTCACAAGTAATGTGTTTACCTTATCAGTGTACAAATTTAATGGAGATCCGGGATTAACAACTAGCATTGTGGGTCCAGCATATGAGTGGATAAGATTTGAGGTATATCTACTACGTATAACATTTAAAATACTTGACTCATTTAAATAATTTAACTGTGATAAATCTTCAGTCAACTGCATTTTTACTGGATTCATCTAAAATTTAAAAAAAAAAAATTAATAAGTGCATTACGACAAATTTATGAGTTCAAAATTATCTTTTAGACAAATTGTTGTTCCTGGCTTAGTTAAATACATTATACTTTATTGTCTAATGTTTGGCATCATGCACACCAGCTCATTTACTAAAATTATTATAATAGGCTTCTTTCGTACATTTTAAAGCATATATAGGTAACTATTTGAATGCTTAATAGGAACTAAACATTTAACTTTTAAAATTGTACTTAAATTAGCCTTTAATTAGGGTTATTTCAGACGTTTAAGGAACACATTAACAAAAATTAAATTATTGATAATTTGGTGAACAGGAGTTAATACTAGAAGCCTTGTGTTAAAATTCCAAGCTTTTTTAGCCAACAAATAAAATTTTATTGACATTCATAGGAAAAAAATCTAAAAAATTTGGAAACTGAAAATGCCTGTAAAAAATTCAAAACAAATCCAAATATTTTTAAAATTGTATCGTTTATAGAAAATGCTAACATAAACAACCATTAAAAATGTCATGTATCTACGGTCATTTTTTTTTAGAGTTACACCAAAAACAAAAATCAATTTTGTCGAAAACCGATTTTGCGTAAAAATTCCCGTCTTTCCTTAATTTTTATTTTGTTTTTTCCGGGGCTTTTGAAAACTATTGGGAATTTTAACACCTGAATGCAACAACTATATTTACTTTCCCATCGAATAAGATACTGTTGAAGAAAATCGAAGCAGTTTTACTGCCCCAAACGGTAATAACTGCAGCAAAAAAATTAAAATTAAAAAAAAAAACACATCAAAATCAATACATTCATCGCTCCTCTCAGAATCTAAAATTAAAATTTTATAAAGTATAGGACCTGATAAAATAAACATATGGTGTAAAGTTGTAGTATCTGCGGTTATTTGTTATTAAATTATGACAACATAAGAAAATCGCTACATAAGAAATCGAGTGAATATAAAACGTTGTAAAAATTTGAATTTCAAATGCTAATAAAAATTCAAATTAAAATTTTTTTTTTTTTTTATAAAGTTAAACTAACTTATGAGGAATCTTGTATTAAATTAATTTAAATTATTATTTAATTTTCTAACTCAATATAATGTGAAAATTTTTGTGATTTTAACGTATTTTTTCAAAATTTGAATTAAATGCTTATATAAAAAATTGTAACTATCTATTTTTAATATTTTTAACTGCCACTGAACGATATATTAGGAGCCTTTTATTACATTTTCAAGCTTTTTGACCCAACAAATAAAATTAATAATTAATAAAAAGTAATGACTCTGAAAAAGCTGTAATAATTAATAGATAAGTTGTTCGTTGTAAGTCGGCAAAAAAACGACAATTTAGGGGGAGAGGGGTTTATAACCTTTAACCCCCCTCCCTGAGCACGCCACTGCATATGTAGTCTTTTATAAAATATGAACACATAATATGTAAATTGAACACCAAATACACATAGGTTTATTTTACTTTTTTATATGTCAATATCTTTACTCTTAAGTTTACCAAAATAATAAAGTCAACTTTAAAATTAGTATTAATCATGTTTTCGTTATTCTAAAAAAATTATTCTATATAGGTAATTAATTTCAGTAAGATAACAGTTTTTATTAAAATAAACAATGTTTTAATACTGAAATAATGAAACTTTTCTAGAAATAAATCTTTTTTTTTGTGATTTTTAAATGTTTTCACAACATTTTTTAGAGTTTAATGTCCTGAACTTTCTAACAAATTTCCAATGGTAAAACCCTTGTACCAATATATTAACCTATCATACTTTCAACTTACCTTTTCTAGGCTTTCTTCGTCCACGTTATATTCTTTACCACCAAACACCTTAACCAATACTTTTGATGAACCGTCAGAAGTTTTTTTCCTTGTGTATTGTACAGGCGAAAATCCTTCATTGTGGACTAACCAATAAGCATCAGAATCAGGTGAATTTAATTCGGTTGGCGAATCATTTGATTCCGGTTCCGACTTTGAAACCTAAAATAAAAATATAGGTATGTATAAATGCGTGGTTTTACTATGGAAATATATACAAATTATGTTGATGAATTATGATAGAATATTTGGAGTAAAATAAAACGTAAATAACCACTTCGGGTGGTAACATTCTCCGATAATTAAGAGAAAGTGAAAGAAAGTATTGAAAGTATTTGAGCCATTTGGGATTATAGGGTAACTATATTTGCGATTAATAATTAATCAAACCAACACATTTCACATATACGCAAAAGTTGCGTATATATTAAAGTACCTAAAGAGTACAATTAAATTGTTATTATCAATAGTCAATAGACTTTGTTTACTTGGACAAGCAATTATATAATTTAATTATAAACAAATTATATATATTATAATTATATGATATACCATTGTATAACACAAAATGAATTAAAACCAAAATACATACAACAAAAAATGTCTCTATAATAAGAAGTTGTGATTTTATTCATACAATTATTAATGAACAAAAAAATATATTACGTTAATAATGAAAAAACACGTGAGGTAATAGTGAATAAAAAACAGTGTCAGTATGTCTGGCCTTAATGGTCAATGACCGCAACTGCATCTGCTCGAGAGATAAGAAAAATATTTTCCTATAAAATTTCTTAACATTAAAATAACAATGCGAATTAAAAAGTTCTCGGAAAGGTAATATTGTTAACAGACTAGAGCACACTGATATAATTTTTTCTACTTTTTACTTGCGTATAATATAGTCAAAACCTCTCACCGTATTTCACTCATTGTGATTACATTATTGAAATTAAGGTAATATAACATTTTATAACATTATAATAATTAAAGAGGATAACATCATCCGTGTTTTAACTTAAGCTTTGTTTAATATTTTTAATTTTAAGAAAGTTATTAGTACTTATAAAAATAACTAACATACTAATTTTATAACTTTCTTAAAACTCAAAATATAAAAAAAAATAATGTCTGGATAAAACACAGATATCATCCTTTAATCATATACTTTGTAAAAAAGGTGAATAATGAAACTTAATTTCAATGATCTGATCCCAATTAGTGAACTACGGATAGAAGTTTTTACTATTATTATACGTGTGTAGGGCAGTGGAAAATGTTAAAGACAATAGCCATCGTAAACACTTTTTTTTAGTCAGATGCATATACAAAATATTTCTAGAGAAATATTAAAAACTGTATTTAATTAAATCGACATTTTGTTGTTATGATATATTTGTGTCAGCGATATATCATAGTCAATAAATATAAATATAAGTAAATACCTTAATGTAAAGAAACTATATCATAGATAAACAATTGCCCAGCCACTAAAAGACAAAGGAAAAAAGTATTTTAGATGTTTTAATTTTTAGCAGTTGTTACAACACTATGTCAGTTTTTTTAATGCAGATGCAACTGTATATTGTATATACAGATATTTTTGACCCTGGGTGAAGTACAATACAATTGTGAATAAACAAGAAACTATAGATTAGATTACCATGTTAGATGTATTTACGATCCTTGCTTACGTTATTATTTAAACTAACAAACGTATACATATTACATACGCTATAATATGCCAAAACATAAACAAAAATTAAGCGGAAAAAAACATTTGTTTAGTTATTATAATTTATTAAATAGGTATAATGCAAGATTTTTTGAGATTTAAACGTAAATTATTATTTGTTTGTATTTCTTATATTCGTTTTACGGACATGAAACAAAGGTTATCCGTGATACACTATTACAAAAATAAGACGTGAACAATAAATTAATATACAATTAATTGTATACAGTTCAATAATATATATTATATTAGAACATGTACCAAAAGAATGAATAAATAAATTATGAGAATAATAACATCATGACTATATAGTATTTATCATGGTACCTATAGTTAATATGCAGGTATATATTATTATATTATATTGATATCATACAGTCGAATCGAGATAACTTAAACCTCGGTAACTCGAAACATTTTCAAGTCAGATTTATTTTTATTTCCTTTGAGATTCGAGTTATCGAGACTCGACTGTAGTTGAAATAATTCAACCATCCTTAAATTATTAGATAGCAATTATTATAGAAAAGTAAAATAAACCTTATAATATTTTTAAATAGTTATTATACCTATACAGAATTACAGTGTACATTATTTTAATTAATTTGAAATGTAAAAAATAACCTTCTATCGGAAAATGCTCATTGAATGTATTCTTTATTCTTATATAATATACAGTTGATTTCCAATGACTCGAAAATCAAAATCCTTAATAACAATAGTGGATTTAAATGTCGTTTAGTTGGCGAATGCCGACAGGTCCCCTTTTCCTAATATGTACCTATACTGTGGCCCGTCTAAATAATTATAAAGTTAATTTTTAACACAAAATAATAAATACCTTTTATATTGCAGCAAACTGCAATATAATTTACAATATTTAAGTTTGGTTGATAAAAACAACAATTTTTAAGTACCTATGTTACTGATGCACACTGTTACTATATCCCACGTATGGATTTTCCGACTTTATTTGAACTCTTAAATCCGCCTCTGCTTACTAACTAATTTCTTTCTTGTCCCTTAAAGTTATATTAAGTATAAGTTGAATTTGAGGTGTATAACTCGAAACATTTTTAAGTAAGATTTAGTCTTGGAGCTTGAGCTTCGAGTAATCGTGACTCAACTGTAATTAACTGTATTATAGGATATTATATAATATACGTACATATAAATATGGTTGTGATAAAATAAAAAAAACACCCTAGATTAATTTCGTTTACAATGTTAATATGGTTTAAGAAACAATGTAACGTTTAAACTTCAGAATACGTTTTTCGTTGTTTTTTTTTATCGGTTCGGTGATTTTATAATTTATTCCAATAAATATATCTTCCGAAAAGCATACATTTAAATCAATGAAGCATTCACTAAACAAATAACTAGTTAAAAGGACAATATATTAAAGTATACTCAACAAGTAAAGGAAATAAATTTAAAAAATCAGAAACATACAACATTAATAACTTGTTTTAACTTGATTATTTCAATTGAAATATGTAATGTTCAACAAGTTGAGTACTGACAACTTTACAAATTAACTTACTTTGGTGGCAATCAAAAGAACTTTAAAAATACTTAATGCTGTTTCAATAATAACAAACCAAAATTTACTTATCAATTAAAAATTAATTTACTAGGATATTGCGTATTACTTTTTAGTTATTATATACACTATATTATAAAATAATCAATTTTAAATGTATAATAATGCAACAGCCAACGAGCGCATTCAATAAGTGCGTTGACGTGTAGTCATGTATAGTTTGGTTTTTTTAACGGTTCAATTGAACCGTATCCAATATCTTACAGGTTTCATCAATATATCAAACATTTAAATCCATAACTTTTTTTTATAGCTAAAAATAAACGTAGTCATGTATTGGATATTTTATCGAGTACGAAGTAGAATTTAACGTTTACACTTATTGTAACGGAAAACAATATAATTTAACTTATAACTTAAGAAAAAAATTCATTATAATATTGGGATAACACATGTACACAAAGAATGAAGATTTAAAAAGATAATAATTTAGACTGAATTTATTGAACACACTCGAAGAGAGATTCTTAAAAATCAATCCAAATAATATGTTAGCCACATTTTAAAAATTACAACATTTTAGGATACCTATAAAGTTTTTTATACCTAATAAAAATTTAAAAAAAATATAAAAGGACTAAAATATTAAAAATAATATTAAAGATAATTTAAGAATAATATCGGTTTATACTTTATAGTTATAGCTATAGCTATAGTGTTTATATATTAAATATTGTGTTGATAAACATACTACCACATGTCCAAAGGCCCATGGAGCACCGATAACAACTATTAATTGAGAACTAAATAATAAAATAAAATGAGAAATATGCGGTCTATATGTAGTCATGGTGGCATGTGGGTATAATTTTTCGATTCTGTACTAGTTCATAGGTACTAGAGATAAGGTATTTGAATGATTTAGGTTCGATCCTTTTGCCGCGATAAAATCGAAAGCCCAACATAATGTAATAAAGTATACAAGCGAAGAAAACAAAACTGGTAAATGCGCGTATTACAAAATTATATACAATTTATAGGACATGGGCACACACGACACACACTTATTATTTTATATTATATTCTATAACAAGTGTGAGAAACGGGAATATATTATTATATTATATAACATAATCTTTCCAAATGGTCAATGAGGTCAATAAATTATTATGACAGCAGTACAATAATAATGGCAACTCGTCCGAAACAATGCATGCGGCTTTTCATTAACATCGACAAATCCCGTTATATTAAATCGTACGAATGTAAGTAGGTGTACAGTTTTTAAAAGTCGCCGCAGTTTGTGCGAACAAAATTAAAAACTACATAATATAACCTAATGAAGCGATAACTTCCGGAAAGTCGTTTTCGAATTGTAAATTGTTAAACGCGCATAAAAAAAAAATAACAAAACGTGCGAGCATAATTTTATATCATAATAAATGTATTTGTGAGAAATATAGGTACGTCTATTATTATGCATTTACGGCGAGTGAGATGGTCGAAAGTCTGAAAACGTGTATTTATCATGATCGTAAAGTGTCGTTTTTATTTATTCCCAGAACGACCGGAAAACGGTCCAGAACCAGAGAACATGCATAATAATATACAATGTATAATGTATACCTACGATGCAATTGTCGCGGACACGACAGAAACGGATCGCAATAACGCCCAACCACGTGTAGGCATATAATATATTACGAATATTATAATAACATATTATTATCACTCGACATAATATAATATATAAATTCCCTGCGTACGCTGCTGCGGAGACGTGTCGAATACGATTTGTAGTTTTCGAAAACCAGTCGCACACACCTATGGTACAAATGATAAATTATAATAACGCTCTGTATGTCACCCTCGACAACGATGCAAACTGAATAAAGTATATTATTATTATTATTATATATAGGGTGACTTTTATAACGTTTTTCTCACTCTTTGACAATTTTTGTTGCATGTCGCATGAAATGTTTCAAATAAGTCGGAAAACATTAATTAACACTACCATTTCTTTTAAAAAAAATGCATTACGCAACCACAATCAGATACTATGTAACTTATTTAAAAAGTTAAAGTGTATGTACCGAATAATGAACAAATATTAAAATTTCCATCTATAGTTTAGGTAGGATTTTATTTAATTGTAATATTTTCCATGCTCATAACTTGCTTAAAAGTTTAAACATCGCAAAAACCCACGAGGAAACATCGATAATATGTTTACGGTCTCATCTTTAAGTTTGATAGTAAGAAAATTCACTTTATTATTAAAGCTTATTACACAAAATTGGACACAAAATCTGTTGAATACAAATTTGCTATTTTGTTAGTTCATAAGACGGAGACAATACATGCGGATGAGACGTTCTCTTAAAGTTTAGTTATATAATATAAGAGTGATCCCTATATTCACTACAGATAATATATATATCACCCTGTATAAACCGTATATGTAAGCGTTTACAGTGGTGTATATACCTTGACACGTTCGGCGGACGTGGGCCGACGACACTTGTTGGACGGCTGCGGCTTCCTGCTGGAGCCGCCGACGACAATCGCCACCGTTTTCCTGGATACTGAGGGCGGGACCGGTTTCGGTCGGATCGAAATAGCTGCCGACGGCCGGGCAGCTCTGGGGCTTTGCGAACCGGCGGCGGCGCCAGACGACTTGCCGCGGCCTGTGGCCATGTCCTTGGCCAACACCATGGCCGCGGCCGCCGGCGCCCCGGACGGCTGTTGGCGCTTCCGACCGGGGCCCGCCGTAATCCCTTCGACCACGGTCGGCGTCGTGCCGGCCCCGCGTTTTAATATCTCGCCGACCACTTTGGGCGGGCCCGCCGAGCGCTGACCTTGCAGTGCGCCCGGTGGCATGGTCAACATGTTTCGTGGACGGCCGGGGAAAGACGACGGAAACGCAGGCGGACCATCCGCAAAACGACGCGCAAAAACACGATATGACGTATAGTATAATGCGTGCAATAATATAATATATTAAATTAAATAAATCAACCATGCAGGTATATTATATATTATATATTATATAATTATATAATTTTTTTTTTAACGCAAGATTATTGTTTAGGTCAACAAAAACCGCATTGGTATAATAACAATATTATTGCAATATCGATTACAAGACACACTATGCGCGGTTTTATTTGCGAAAAATGCGAGAAGCTCGACCGGTAAACACGACCACGACACACGCACGCTGCCGGCTCGACAACGGTCACCAGAGCGACTGGCACGCGGACGGAACGACGACGGCACGCCGCGAGTACGTACTGGCGGCCCGCTGCCGTATAGTATATAGGTGTTGTGTGTTACTGCCGTGTTCCGTTTGATTTTTTAGATTAGCGCGGCCGGCTGTGTGTGCCGCGCAACGATGTGTACATACGGCCGCCGCCGCCGCCGCCGTCAATGAAACGCACGCTAGCAGTGGGATGGTTGGGGGGAGGGCGTGATATTCCACTCCCGGTGACGACGACGGCGACAACACTAGAATCCTAATGAAACGATAAACGGCAGCCTAATTGATAAAATATTAACTGCACCCGAACGCTGTAAAGAACCACATCCGAAAGCGCGTCGCCGGCCGCCGACCACCGTCGCGGTCTCTAAACGTATTTCACAGTCGTCGTCGTCCATAATATCGCTGCACTCATTATATACACAGCATAATAATATTATTATACGCCCTGAACAAAACGTTATTCATTCCGTCCGAGAACCGTCCACACGTTTTCTACTTTACGTTGCGTGCAATTCTGCTTCAGACACGCCAATAATTATTATTGCCTTTGTTTTCGGTTTACATTCAGGCTCGGTGACACATACAATGACATTCTACGCGCATTCAATGACTTTTAAATACATTACCGATGCACACCGATTATTCATTTATACCGGACTGTATAAAATCGGTTAATAAGGATTATATTATAAACTAGCAACTATTTTAATAATAGTTGCACGCAATACTTAATGCTAATTACAAATACATAAAAAAGGTTTTCCAATTATTATTGGAATATCTGTACCTAATAGTTGAAGACTAGAACTATAGAGAACCCGAACAAGCTGTCGTTATATTATGATTAAAACAAAGTTTATACCTATATATATATATTATATTTATATATCGAAATTAATTTAAATAATGGATGAATATAAAAATTTTAATTTGTTGACATTTTTATTTAACAAAACAAAACTCCATTATCTGTTATAATTTATATTACAACAATTTCTATAGGGAAACAAATATATACCGTATAGAACTAGACATTACTAGACGTAACTATTTACTAATTACCTATATATTATCATTTTATTATGTCCTGAAACGTATTTAAGGGTGCCTAGGGAGCAGGTGGCCCTTTTGTAGGGACTTCGATTTTTTCTACAGATTTTTATATATTTAGGTAAATTTAATTTTTATATATACGTATTACGTAACATTAGTTATGATCCTACTCTAACTCTTCTTCTATAATCATTAGAAATTAATTTTTACTAGCTTTAGGTAATAAACGTATAGCTTACCATACCTATCTATTGAACATTGAATTTAATTGTAATTAATTATTTTTATACTTTCTTTGAAAATAATAAATTTGGAACTGAGTAGTGTGTACCAATTCACAGTTCATACTATTAATGTTAATGAGTGGATGATGTAGCGAAAACGATTTGCCCAAGAATTGAACAGCACGTAAAAGAGCGGTCAAAAGAGACAGGCCGACAGAAAGTATACCGAGTGGTTATCCGATTGCTTGTGAATACCGTATACAATGTGGGCCACGATCGAGGCGGATGACTTTATGCCAGGGTATATTCCATTGTTGAAGGAATTGTCATGCATATGGGTTAAGCCTTGTTTCCACTATACCGTGTTGTATAGAGTTGAATAC
Organism: Macrosiphum rosae; assembly: GCA_016617965.1. Taxonomy (NCBI): domain Eukaryota; kingdom Metazoa; phylum Arthropoda; class Insecta; order Hemiptera; family Aphididae; genus Macrosiphum; species Macrosiphum rosae. The sequence goes on from WHPZ01589946.1 coordinate 36,347, forward strand.
TATTAATATAATATTTAACGTGTATTATACACATATATAATACATTTAGACATTTAGTATCTACCTATATATTATTATTAGATATTATGCGGAACATTACACGACATGGTGTAGTTGAAACCTGGCTTTACTTACTGATGAGAGGATAAATATGATAATTTACGTTGGTTACTGGTCAGTTTTAAAGGAAAAAGGTGGCCACCCAACATCCGAATCGTTCGTAAACTGTATAGGATTTTAATCAAATCGTCAACTTATCGACAGTTTTTCAAAGATTATACGAACCGAGGTCGGCGTGTCGGCGTATCGAGGTAAGAAACAGTCATCTACATTAATCGCGAGTTCCGTACTAATAAAGGACGCCTCTAATTTCTATGACCGTTATTTAAAATATACTGATGGTACTTATAGTTGCCTATAATGTTATAAAATATGTGTTTATGAGTCGAGCTCGTTTAAAATAAATAAATGTTAGATTGTAACAAATATTGTTATATTGTTGGAAAACTTTTTTTTTTTAAATTAATTTCATTATTTTTTACCGAACATGTAGCAATAAATAAGTAGCGGAAAGTACTGTATCCAGATGAGAATTTAAGGTCATGTTGTTTGCTAAATTTATTTTTCTTACCTATTTAATTATATAACATGTATATATTTTGTATTGTGGAATGTTTATTTTGAAGGTGTTTTATATAAAAAAAGATGGGGGGGGGGTAAATTATAAGCTCTCATAGTCTGATTATCTCATGAATGTATTTTTTTGGATAAAACATCTGGGAACTATATTATAAGATTGCAATATCAATGTTGAACCTATATTCCCACCACGATACCACATCATGTACATCGTATCATATGTGCATACGTATCACTTTGTAATTCTCAGTCAAAAATTATTATACCATTACCTACTGTCCTACTGTATATATAATTTATTATAATGACTAACGCAATCCCGTATAGATAATAATTTGAATATTTATTAATATTGTAGATTACATATCATTAACGTTAAAATGTATCACTAAATAAGCGATTGGTATGTTAAGCTAGCTGATTATCCTGAACAGTGTAAATATAGGCAACATAATATTAAAACGTATAGATGACGCATTTAAATTTATAAATTTCACTATAACTCTTTATCTCTATTTATATTTTCATTAATTATAATTTATCTCGAATTATTCATTTAAAAGATAAAAACGTTTTTTGCTTCTAAACCCAAACAAATGTCAATGAACATACATAAATATTTTCAGTTATTTTGTTTAATCTATGCGAATATACAAAATTATAAACCTATGTGTATACAAACGTATGTTTTGTAACTTAATTTTGTTTAAAATATGAGACCAATAACTTCGGGTTTATTTTTCCGATAGATGAAAACTAATACATAAATATATTTATTCTAAATATTATAGTTAAACAAATATTATTTTTACATTTTTATATTGGAATTCTGTAGCATAACTCACATGGGTACACTTAACATTTTTAAGATAATACATCATAAATAATTGTTAACTGAGTACATTATGAGTCGTCCAAATGGTATTTTCGTAAATAGAGTTTAAGGGGATTTAATAAGGGGTCTCGTATAAGCAATTCGATGTCTTATACTCGTTACGCAGTATAGTTGTGTGCGAAGTAAATGATCATTGGTGTGAGTAGATACGTTCGGAATCCGTCGTGTGTCACTCTCGCACACACACGCACATGTCAATAAATCGAGAAAAACGAAATATATTCTTCTATGCATCACCTATAAAAACTACCAAAAGCGATGGTAAATTAAACATACTTCCTGAAGTTTGATTGTAATTTCGAAAAAGGGTTGAATTCGTAAGCTCCTAGACTATGCTTTGTAGGAACCACTTTTTTGATATAAAACCCAAAACGCAAAAAATAAATACAAATGTAATGCAATTATTTCATGAGATTTTTAAAAAAAATATCCAAATTTTATTGTCCTTTAAAATTGAAAATTAAAAATCGACTCCCTAGAAGGCCTAGCTATTTTGCCAAAGAATTTATACATATATGAAAAATTAAAATCGGACATTCGGAATTAAGTGTAACTTACCACCGCTAATTGGTCTAAAACGTCGAAAAATAAGTGTGATGCTATCCCCTTCAGACTTAAAGTGGATGAGGTTATAAAAGCAGAGCAATTCAAATTTTAATTAATTTAAAAATAGTAATTAATATTAATATTAATATATTTGTATAATATACGATGTACCCCTGTATAATCATCTATTCATTTGTAACACAAATCTTTAAAAACCATGTAATATACTATATTAAATGTAAGCGGTCATTCTCTTACAATTGGAAACATATTCTATAACTTGCGGTATTAGCCCGTGTTTGCATAGAAATATAATATAATATTCTGCGATTGAACTTTTATACATAAACCTCATATTAATTAATGTTTTGTGTGTACAAGTGTTATAAGAAAAAATATTTAAGTACCACTGCTAATTAGTTAATTACATGTATACATTTAAAAATACATACAACACTAATAAATATTCAAACAAAACATTATTATGGTTAGACAAAAACTAAACATTTTTCAGTAATATGACTCAAATTTTAACATTAATATATATTATTTATGCTATTGAATATATTTATACCTATGCATTTTATTACAATAAATTCTAATTTAATCGTGTTTTGAAATAATATCTTTATTTTTATCTATATTTAGGTACAATGGTATAAATTAAATAACCGGCATCGTAAACATTGAATAAACGCACTAATGATAATAAAAAGAACTTTTAGATTTTGAATGGAACGATGAATGAATTGATTTTACAATGATGTGTTGTTTTTTTTTTTTTTTTTTTTCTGTGTAGGTACACGATAAGTAGTCGAAATAATGCTTCGATTTTCAACTTCAGCATCTTGTTCGATTGGAAAGTGAATATCGTTGGTGCATTGGGGAGGTCAAAATTTAAAATTCCCAATAGTTTTCACAAGCGCCGGGAAAAACAACATAAAAATTAAGGAAAAACGGGAATTTTTACGCAAAATCGGTTTTTGATAAAATTGAATTTAGTTTTTGGTATAACTTTAAACAATATACATGCAATTTTCACTGGTTGTTTATATTTACATTTTCTATACACGATTACATTTTCAAAATATTTTGATTTAATTTGAACTGTTTAGGGACATTTTCATTTTCCATTTTTTTTCTAAAAATATCAATAAAATTGTATTTGTTGGTTAAAAAAGCTTGAAGATTTAATAGAAGGCAGGCTCCTAGTATTTTGTTTCAAAGGTAGATGAAAAATATTAAAAATCCTTAGTCACAGTTTTTTTTTAAAATCATTTAAAGTTTAAAAATTGACAAAATATGGAAAAATCACTAAAATTACCAAATTATTTTGAGTTAAGAATTCGTAAAAATGTTTCTTTTTAAATCTAAGATTTGAAAATGTAATACAAGATTACTCATAAGTTTGTCTACCTTTATCAATTAAAAATATCTCTACCGGGAAGTCAAATTAAATTTTTATGAGCGTTTGAAATTAAAATTTTTACAATATTGGATATTCACTCGATTTCTCATGTAGCAATTTCCTTATTTTTGTAATTCAAAAACGAATAACTGTAGATACATGAAAATTTCACTGAATGTTTATATAATAGCATTTCCTATCACCATACAATTTTGAAAATATTTTGACTCTTTTTGAGCTGTTTACGGACATTTAGAGTTTTCAATTTTTTTATTTTTTTTTATTAATTTTATAAGTATTTTGTTTCATTCATTATGATTTAAAAGTTGTAATTTTTATGGAAAATTTACTTTCTACACACCAATTATTATCCAGATAGCCATATACTAATAATTACTAACCACGGTAATTAATGTTCAAAAGGTAACATAATATTATGATTTATATGTCAACAAATAACAATATTCTGATTTCTGATGGTACCTATCTATTTAATTTTTGAATATTTGAAAATGACAACTAAGTTTTTCCTATAATCCACCAACTCAACCCTAGTAC